>ML781173.1:907883-921253 GCA_009831015.1 Picea engelmannii | reverse complement strand
GTCCAAGTAGGATTTTCTGGAGGCTTATTTGGTGTAGAAGTTCCCTTTTTGGGTGGCATGTTGGCCAAGTATCACTTTTGAACCTTGATTTTGAGGTGGTTCTACTAGACAATATTTCTTTTGTTGTATCTCCCAATTTTTGGTCCTTCTGGGTATGAAACATTTCCTTATGTATTTCTCTGATATTTCTTCTCTGCAATTCCATAGGTATGATAAAAATTGGATGTGCCAAGTGGAATTTACGGTAACTTCCCCACAACTTGCCGATTTTTGGCCTTTCCAAAATATCTCACTTGTATAGTGTGCCCCACACAAAATAATTGATATAAAATTCTGAAACTTTCACCCAAAATACTAAAGACTGTCCACGATCCAATGCAACCAGTCCCACACAATTTGGATACTCTAGGAAGAAGTTATGATTGTTTTACCTGGAACACCTTCTTGAGACTAGTCAATAGTACTAGTCAGATACCCTATCTTACACAGGGTGTATCTACAAATTTAAGATGACCCAAAAGCCTAAATTGTTACCACAGATACATTACTAATTTCTGTAAATGGCCTCTGGAGTTTAGGGTCTGAAACATTACAGAAATTTTTTTATAGCGAAATTTCCACAATGACTCATTTCAGGATGATTCTAGAACCCTATCTTGTACAGGCGGTATCTACTAAAGTATAAGGCCTCAGGAGCTAAATTTTTAACCCAACGTACCTTGATCCGTCTACTAAATATCCTCCAATCCGTTCCTTTTGAAACATTGTATAAAAAAGGTTATAGTGAAAGTTCCATGGTGTCTCAGATGTAGCAGCGAAACCCCAAGACCTTGAGCTCTGATACCATATGTTAAGAACCAAACATCAATATAGCATAGAAAAACCTCAGGAAAAGTACTCAATGCCTTGAAAAAGAGATAATTTCAGATAATAAGCCTCTTCGAGGGGGAAACCTCCTTTTACCCCTCTTAAATGTTCAAGTACAAGATGATTCAAAATGAAAATGTCTCCTTGGTATATATAGGAGAGTAGGAGGTATAATTACAACTAATGGCCTAAAGCCGACATAAATAAAATAACATTACTAATATAATATGCCCCAATTAAGGGGTAATGAGCCAATATTATGGCTTAACAAGGCTACAAGGAGAAGGACTTCCACAAAGCGCAGGACAAAGGCTACAAGTTTCACTTTAGTTGGTTGTTGATTCTCACTGCATTTGTTGCTTGGGAGATGCTGGAGGGAGCGACATTCCCGGAAGTCGAGCCATTGAAGCCATTGGCCACGAGTTTCACTACCATGTGGTATATGAGAGATATGGACAAGCAATGGAAATCAAATGAGGTGTTCCATTCTTACTATCTACAACTAAAGTGCGGCATTGAATCATTCCCCCGAATGAACCTGAACGCCTTGCATACATATCGGCTACTAGTGAAGTTCCACGCAGACTGACACTTCACCTACATCACTACGTGTAGGAAGGAAAGTAAAGAGGAGTTGCAATATTACTACAAATTGACTAATGAATACATGGAGGAGATAACCAAGGAATGTACAGCCAAATTCCTTGTACCGGTTAGAGATGTAGAACTCTCTGACCCCGATATCATCGAAATTCCTTTGGTCACCCAGAATGAGTATGAAGGATCGATTAGCACAAAGAAAAAGAAGAAAAAGGAGGAAGTACAGGACATAGACAATGAGGATAAGGACAATGCATCAGACGAAACTGTGCTTGAATCACCTAGAGGAGGAGGAGGTGACAAAGTAAACCAAGAGGAGTAAGGGGACAAATACAAGCAAGAAAAGGACAAAGTGACATCACCAAAGAATCTCCTTACAGAGGCCAAGACGTTAAATAAAAGGAAGGTTTCTATGCAGAAACCATAAACACAGAAGAAGTCATGAGCCAATAAGCCTCATTCATAGATTGTGCTCACCATGGACGACATTGAGCTCATCATCACAACCGTATAGGATGATTTAGAATACATATTGTAGAGACATCGATCAAAACAAGAGTCAATGTATGACAAAATAGAGAAGGATCTCAAAGACATCCAACAAGCTATCTAGTCTTGCTGCGCAGTGTCTACTGCACCATCCTTAACAGAAAATATAGAATTGGGGGTTGAGCCCACCCAGTTACATAGATTAGCATATGCAATAGAGGCTCAACTTTGTCATGTCCAAGAAGAAAAGGAGTAGGCGACAGAGGCCTTGAAGCAAGAAAAGGAGGAGATCCAAGAGAAACTTCGGGTTGTGCAACAAGAGAAATAAGACATTAGAGCGAAGTTCAAAGAGGACAGAGAGAAAATCCAGAAAGAGAAATACCACCTTCTCATAGAGAATATTGTGGTCAAGGAAGTAGTGACTAGAGCACTTCACTCTGTGTCAGGATTGGCATAGATGGAAGAAGAGCCAGCCGAGAGCCAAGTGTGTAAGCTCTCTGATGCCATTCAACAACTTCAAGCAAGAGTAGCAGAGTTAGAACTTCAAGCAATGTCTAGCACTCCACAAAAAGTGTGGGATCAGAGGGAAGAGACTTCCAGGAGCATAGTATAAATAATCAGGGCATTGGTCTCCGAATGCAAGCAACTAAGTAATTGAAGTGCACAAACCTATGAGCACCTTGTAGAAGACCCAAAGCTGAGGACATTGGAGGCACATCTCCAGGAGGTGAAGCATCAAGCATTGACTATGAAAGCACACATGAAGCTTCTTACTGCATTAGATAAGATGAAGAGATCGTAGGAGAAACACATAGTTTAGCAGTAGGTCACTTCCATCCAGAGTAGAGTTATGGAGGTGACACATAGACTGTAGCCGGTGCAGGACGAAGCCTGCACACTTTTTGAAGAGATCGAGGGACAAGGATCACACTTGGAGCAAGTGGTCAAAACAATGGAACATTGTTTGGAAGGGCCTGTTACCGAGAAATTCATTCAGGAGTTCACCGAGCAAGTCGAGGCATTTTGAGGCCTTTGAAGCAATATTACCCATATCATAGTGACTCGGGATGAGTCATAGGTGAGTGTTGGGGGCCTGTTGTCCCTCGACCAATTTTTGTGGAAACTTTGGTCATGTTTTACCATTTTTGGGACTTCGACAAGATGGTCAAAGATGGAGCGCCTAGGCGAAGTGGAGATTGCGAGATCTCACCCATTTTGCGGGCGTTTTGGGATTTTAGGGTTTATGTAACAGGTATGGGATGTCATCCCATGGGTTTACCCATGATTAGGCCTTTTTGTAATGTATAAATAGGTATCTAAGTGATGTAAGAACTATGAGAATCATCTTAGTTCAAGAGGTCATCGACTTAGTGCATGAACAGGGTATGTTAAGACTTGCAGAGCTAAGTGCAAGTGACTGTGTAAGGCTTTGTGCTGTCACCTGATTTTGATGAAGTGGATCTATCACACTATGCACAGATCACTTGTCTAGTGTGGAGTGAGCTCTTTGGATCTATGCCTATAAGAAGATTGAAGGAGACTAATAAAGAAGAAGAAGAGTTTGTGGATGTAGCCCCACACTAGGGTGAACCATGTATATCCTATGTCGATGTGCTTTGTGCAATATTATTCATGGTGTTTATGTATATATTTTCTTAGTGCATTGTCCTTGATGTATGATAGATATATCTATGAATTCTTAGTGCTTTATGATGTGAATGAATGTTAGATCTGAGCTTATGCTATGTTCTTAGAAGTGTTTGATCTGTTTATTACAAATTTTTTCTGTATTTAGGGTTTGATCTGTGATGTGAATAAGAATCATAAATTAATGCATATTGTTGGCTAAGTTATGTTTTAAGTATTGTGATCACAGATCCATGTCCCATCTAGGTGTAGACACCTAAGTCCTAAAACCTCACTGCCTCTACCTCAAGTGAGACTTCATCTGCTTCACAAGTGTTTTCGAAAGGGTCGGTAGTTAGGGTTTTGTTGGTGTGTTGTTGAAGAATTGAACATTGGGTCTACCCCTATGCCAAAAACATTGTAGTTGAATAAATGTTACAAAAAAGGGTGTCAAATATTTGCAACTCATATGGAAGATACACCTAAAGACAAGGTGCCAAATTTGAAAGATCATGCAGTCCTAGAAGATTTTGAAGATGTGTTCAAGGAGGTATTAAGATTACCCCCAAAGAGAGATATTGATTTCTCTGTAAATTTAATTCATGTAGCAGCTCTAGTGTCAAAGACTCCTTACAGAATGAGTACACCAGAGTTGAAGGAGTTGCAAATTCATATTAAAGAACTTCTGAAGAAGGGGTATCTACACCCAAGTGTGTCACCTTGGGGAGCCCCAATCTTGTTCGTGAATAATAAATATGGAACATTAAGATTGTGCATTGATTACAGGCAGTTGAATAAAGTGATTGTAAAGAACGAGTATCCTCTGCCAAGGATTGATGATCTCTTTGATCAATTGAAGGATGCAAGGATATTTTCAAAGATAGATCTCAGGCCAGGATACCATCAGGTAAGGATTAAAGAGGAAGATATCAACAATACCTCCTTCAAGACAAGGTATGGTCATTATGAGTTCACAGTGGTGCCATTTGGGTTTTCAAATGCACCAACTGTTTTCATGTGCTTAATGAATGGTGTTTTTCGAGAATATTTAGACAAGGTTTTCATTGTCTTTTTGTATGACATACTTGTATATTCCAAGTCAGAAGAAGAGCATGACCATCATTTGAGGATGGTGTTTCAAGTATTAAGGGAGCATTAATTGTATGCCAAATTGAGAAAGTGCTCATTTTATCAGAAGAAAATTCATTATTTGGGACATATCATTTCAAAGGATGGGATAGCAATGGATCCTGAGAAGATAAAATCCATTATAGAATGGTCAGTGCCAAAGAATGTGATATATGTCAAATTTTTCATGGGCCTTGCAGGATACTATAGGATATTTATAGAAGGATTCTCAAAGATTGCACACCCAATCACTTCCTTACAAAAGAAGGGTGTGTAGTTTCAGTGGACATTGGATTGTTAAAAGAGTTTCCAACCCTTGAAACAATTATTAACAAGTGCTCCACTATTAAGGATTGCAGAGCCAAATGAAGACTTCATTGTATGCATAGATGCATGTAAAGAAGGACTTGGTGGATTCCTCAGTCAAAATGGGTTTGTTATATGTTATGAATCAAAGAAATTGAAGGAGCATGAAAGACACTATGTCACTCATGATTTGGAGTTGGAATCCATAGTGGATGCCTTGAGAAAATAGAGACACTACCTCATGGGGAAAAGGTTTGAGTTGAGGACAGACCATAATGGTCTGAAATATTTATTTGATCAACCAACTCTAAATTCTAGGGAAAGCAGATTGTTAGAATTTCTCAGTGAATATGACTTTGATATAAAGCATATCAAGGGGAAAGAGAACAAAGTGGTTGATGCACTCAACCGAAGAGTGCATGAATTGCATGCTACATCCATTATTATGTACCAATCATATTTGAAACATAGAATTTTGGAGGCTGCAAATTTAGATTTGGAATACAAGGAATTAGTGGAAAACTTATAGCAAGGTAATTTGCTGTAGAAAATTGAACAATACAAGCTAGATAATGATGAAATTATCATGTATAGGGGCATAATTTATGTACCAAATTCCTAGGAATTGAAAAATATGATATTGATATAAATTCATAATGTACCTTATGCTGGGCACCCAGGTTATCAGAAAACTATTGCAGTTGTCAAGAGCCAATATTATTGGCCAGGAATGAAGAAAGAATTTGTTGATTTTATTGCCAAATGTTTAGAATGTCAACAGGTAAAGGCTGAACATAGACACCCAATTGGGTTTCTACATCCATTACCCATTCCTGAGTGGAAATGGGAAGCCGTGACAATGGATTTCATCACCAAACTGCCCATAACAAACAAGAAACATGATTCTATCATGGTAGTGGTGGATAAGCTTACTAAAGCTGCCCATTTTATTCCAATTAAGCTCACTCACAAGGAAACCAACATTGTTGATGTTTATGTGAGTTTATTTTTTCGATTACATGGCATACCCAAGACAATTGTGTCTGACAAAGACCAAAATTTACCTCAAGTTTTTGGAAGGTATTTTTTAATGGATTTGGAACAAATTTGAATTTTAGTACAACTTATCATCCATAATCAGATAGACAAATAGAGAGGCTGAATCAAGTGACTGAGGATATGCTGAGGATGTATGTGATGGATAAACCATCAAAATTGGAAGACAATCTACACTTAGTATAGTTTTATTATAATAATGGGTGTCAAACATCTCTAAAGATGAGCCCATTTGAGGCACTTTATGGTAGAAAGTGAAACACACCAGTAAGCTGGGATAACCCAGCAGATAGAGAAATGGTTGGGCTAGATTTACTCAGGGAAATGGAGGAGAAAATGTTGAAATTAAAACAAAATTTAAATCTTTCCCAATATAGGAAGAAAAGCTATGTTGATAAGGGAAGAACTCACAGGGAATTTAAAGTTGAGGACCATGTATTCTTGAAAGTGAAGGCCAATAGAAGTTTCCTGAAGTTGGGAAATTGTTCAAAGTTGGCAGCTTGCTATTGTGGGTTGTTTGAAATCCTATAAAGGATTGGTCCAGTAGCTTATATGATTGCATTTCCTAGATATAGGTCTATTCATAATGTATTCCATGTATCATTGCTCAAGAAATATATACTTGATGCTAATCATGTTATTGATTGGAATGTGATTCAGGTGGAGCAACAAGGTGCTTTCCAAGTGCATCTGGTACGCATTCTGGACCAAAACATCAAAGAACTATGGAATCGAGCCATAGGGATTGTAAAGGTCCAATGGAACTGGTATGGTCCTGAGGATGCTACTTGGGAGCATGAGGATGTAATGCAGGCACAATACCCGCATATTTTTGAGGAATTTTGAAATTTTTGTTGTATATGTATACATAATGCACTAGGGAAATCCATAAAAAAGGGGAGGGGATTATAATATCCCTAATATGAACCCAATTGTAAACGTAAATACAAATGTACATAAGTTGGTGAGTTTTTTGACATCATTTTTGTATGCACCTTCCATGGTATAGTGTGCACATGTACGATGTAGTAAAATGAGGAACTGTGCGCATTCTAGGATACCGTGCACAACAACTTAAGTGCGCGTGATTTTGCGGCCAGGGATCCTTTGTGTATATAATGTGTTTTATAGGCCGGTGATCTAGTTTTTTTATGATTAGGTCGGACAACCTAGATGTTAAAGGCTAGAGAGCCTATTTTTTGTATATGTCTCATCATTAATATAAAATACATCGTTGTGCGCAAACTGACCACGATAAAAGAGTATGGGGGACTAAAATCCACTAGTTAGGGAAAGGGGGGGGCTAAAAGTTAAGGAAAATGGGATAATTTAGGAGGCTTAAGCCAAAAAGGAATATTATATTAATATTTATTAAATCATAAAGTATGCATAATTATTTTATCCTAAGTTGTAAGGATGGAGACAAGTGAGCCAAAGTAGCTCCCAACATGACAAGTGTCAATTTGGGAACATGCATACATATTATTTGGACTTAGTAAAAATGCTTAACTGGAACAACATGTATCCCCAAAACTATAATGAACCAAGATATGAAATATGGATAGAATTTATCTCTATATATCTCCTATACACCATATAAATTCCAGATCCTGAAACCTTCCAGAAAAAAAGTTGTAGCAAAAAGTCCAAGAAGACTTGTTTTGAAGAAGCTAATCTCGAGGATTGTCTAGATCTAATACCAAACTTTAAGAACCAAATATCAAAATAGCATAAACAAATATTATAATAAGTACTCAACTCCTTGACAAAGAGATAAATTAAAATAATAAGCCTTTTCAAGGGGGAAACCTCCTTATACATTACATGAATTCACCAATACAAGATGATTCCAAATGAAAACTTCTCCTTGGTATATATAGTAGACTAGGAGGTACAATTACACCTAATGGACCCAAGTAGACATAAATAAAATAACAATACTAATTTAATATGCCCCAATCAATGGGTAATGTGCAACAGTTTAGGGCTTAACATTCCACACCCATCTAGTGTTTATTTTCCTAATTTTATTAGTCTATGGTGAGTGCACCCATGGTCTGAGATATTATCACCTAGATGAGAATATTGTCCCCTAGATGAGGGAATCACATCCTCTTCAAACATTACTCAGTTGTACTTTAGTTAGACTAGTGGAGTCAAGTCTTGCATGGCAACCTTGGTATTGTTGTCAGAAGTGTCCTCGGACCCACAAGTTTTATTAATTAAGGAAAATAAATTACATCAATAATGAAAGAGCTTACAATCTCAATTTTACTCTCGCGTGAGAAAATGAGAGCTTAAATAATGTGATCATACTAATTCCTAAATTAATTTTGTTATGGATATCTTACCACATAATCAAGTGAGTATGACAAGTGTCCATGTACAATAAATGAATATTCTAACAATTTCATAACATATTGATTCTAAGAAATGACTATTTTCTAGACATATTATCTATCCTAACAATATTCATTCTAGAAAACACTAAGTTCAACAAAATAATATTAGACTAAGTAATTCTAGGATCATGATATCTAACATTCCCCCCTTTGAACCAAGAATACATTAGAAAAAATACCAAGCTCTTCTACGAACTTAGTAAATTTGATCCTTCCAAGTGGTTTCGTAAAAATATGATCTGGATTTGATCATTATGTTATTTTTCATCTCTCTCGATGATTTCAGAGTGGAAAAATTGGGCAAATTAGCTTTCAGGGTCATTTTAGTGTAGGTCCCAGTTTGGAAAATTGGGGTCTAGAACCTTCCAAATACATTTTGAGGCATTAAATTGCATTTGTTTTGGGGTTCTAGTGTCTCTAACTTGTGTCCCACCCCCTTTATGTTTTTCTAAACTTCGAGACTTTTCCAACGATGTAGGACATGCTTCAATCAGAGCTCATATGAAAACATTATGCCTCCCACAACTTGACGTATCGTGTTGACCACCATGGTATGAGAGGATTCCACATATGCCCTTGTTACTCATGCATATGATACTATCCACGTGAGTAATTTCAAGAAGAATATAGAAGGTATAAAAACTTATCATAATCGAAGGTTGAGGAAGTCAAAACCCTAACCCAAGACAACTATCATGCTATTTTAAATATTGATTTGCCAGGAGGAGAAGGGGTTCCATTATATGTTATTGTATTTTGTTCCATGGCAGAGAAGAAAAAATAGGAGTGGGAAATTAGATATAATAATAGAGGGTGTAAATGTCATATAAAATACTAACATTCCACGGGTCTGAAGTAACTCGATAGAGAGTGTCTTCTCCTTTGTACTTTCATTATTTCCATACCAGAGAAAAGAGAAGAGAAACCTAACCTTCTAGATTGGTTTTCTCCCATAAAGGCTTCCTAGAGATAATCTTTGTATTATTTTGGGGATGGATTGTGATTGTATTGTTTCGTTCTCTATTTTCTTCATTTTATATATTTCACGCATAAGTAGAAAATTAGTACCTAACGATTCTGGAATATAAGGAATTTAACCTTCATAGTGTATATTTCAGTTTTATTTATTAGATCTATTGTGAAAAAATATCCAGTGGAATATCTATGACAATTTAAAGATCAAAATATCTAAGATCTAATATTTTGAAGGACAATATATTGGTTTGATGATTCCCTTTGCGATGAGTGTCCTGGTGTAATGATATTTTGTGTCGACATGCTTTTTTTTGGAATGATTTTATTTTTTTTAATCAATTTTAATGGCCGACTAACTGCCAATCAACAATGAATTAGCTTATGTTTGAAAAAATCCCAAATCCTCTAAAACCTTGCATAGACAAACAATCTCACATGTTGCTTCTCATGCTGAAGTATATTCTTCTTTTTGTAAAGAATTTTCCATTGTAGTTTACTTCTTGCAACTCCAGGAAATTTTCATTGATCCCATATTAATCAAATAACCTGATCTTGATTCCCTATCATCAAAATTTCCAGCAAAATCAACATTGAAATATCCGACAAGAACCCTTTCCGTTGCATTCCAATGGATTTTCCTTGGTTCCTCCATAAATATTGAGAGAAAAATGACTACATATGATAAATAAATATGATTGGTTGTCAAATATACCAAGTTCCAATCAATTTTCTATAACTAGTGTTGTTTACTAATCCCCACCTTCAAATTTTGAAATTTTTAAGTTTTTCTCCATTGGGGTGAGAACAGACTTGTAATTTGTCATGCCAAATATTTTCATAATTTCAGATACATAGTTTCATTAACTATTGAAAATGTTATTTTGATGTTTGAATACTTCAACTCTGATATGATAGTGAATTAATCCCAAATATTTCATCTTGAATCCAGCTTGTAATTCTTATCATCGTTGTTCCTAGTAATGATCAAGTCATCTACATACATGACTAAAATCACCATATTTTTACCCTGTAGCTTCATATATAAGATGTCATCAAATTCACTTCACTTAAATCCAAATTTACAAAGGTAATCATCCATTTTAGAATACCAATCTATGGAATCTTGTTTGAATCCATATAACACCTTAATTTGTGTTCCTTCCCTTCGATCTCAAAACTAGGAATTTGAGTCATACAGACTTCTTCCTACAAACATCCATTGAGGAAGGCACTTTTAACATCCATTTGATGTAACTTATACCCTTTTTGAGTTTACAAAGCAATTACCATTCTAATTGTGTTCCACTTTGCAGTAGACACAAACATTTCTTCATAGTCAATCCCTTCCTGTTGTGAAAAACCCTTGTCTACAAGTATTGCTTTACATTTTTATGTCATTCTGTTTGGTTTATATTTGATTTTGTAAACCCATTTTCATAAAATGGGTTTAAAATATTGAGGATAATTAACAAGTTTCCAAGTATTATTTTCCATCACTGATTGATATTCAACAATCACTTGTTTTTTCCATTCTTCACATTTTACTACCACTTTGAAAGTTGAGGGATCAGTAAAATCATTTGCTACTAAGGAAAAAATTTCTTCTTCCCTAGTTGAACTTCTGGTTCCAATTTTGTTTTGTTCATTATGCCCGACATCCTTCAAAATTTGAATAGCCCATTTAGGAAATTGATGTTGACTAAAATGGGGATCTGAATTATCACCATTATTAGACATAGGATTGTTAAAAGTAACAACTCTCCTTTCCTCTAAAGTTTCTTGAGGTGGAGTTTCATTATCAGATGAACTATTTGATGAATATTCAGACAAATTGTTTTAAGAATAATTATAAAAACTTGCTGAAGAATTTTCAATTTTCGATGAAGCCCAATCTATTTCAAACCAATGATGTTTACTTAGTTGATTTTGTATTCGTTTGTTCTCCTTATCGACTTGTTTTTCCAAGTTTTCCAAAAGGCATTCAATCTCTTCAGGATTTTTTCTCTCTATTTCCTTGAAGATGACATATCTACTTACAATTAATTTTCCATTTTATAAGAGACAATATCCCTTCTTTTCATCAAATATCCAATAAATATGCACTTTATATTTCATGAGTCTAGCTTAGTTCTCTTTCTCTTAGGAGCTAAAGCATAGAGCATTGAACCAAAAACTCAAAGATGTTTAATTATTTGTTTGAAACATACCATGCTTTATATGGTGTGATTCCATCCAAATACGTAGTGGAAGATGTGTTCCTTAAATAGAGTGCAATATGTACTACTTCAGCCCAGTAAGAGGGACATAAACCTTTGAAATGTCTCTCTATCTATTTCCCAAAAAATGAACAATTCACATATTTCATTCTCCTTCTTAAAAGTGGGAAATCCTCTAATGATTCCCTATTTTTGAAGTTGTGAGAGACTTTCAAATTTTAAATTTCCATATATGATATGCCATAACCTTATTGCTATACCACAATTTTCCACACCATTCATGTTGTGAGATGGCCTAACCCTTTTCCATGAATTACAACTTGAAATCCCAATTTCCCTCATCAAAATCACTTAAAAAACAATGTTTTTACTTATATATGAGGGTTTCCTTGGTGCAACACATGGACATCCACGCCATACTAGTGTATAACCCACAGATTCCCTAAACAAATGTGAAAAATAAAATAATTCCATAATTTCAGGAAGGGATTTTGGTTGGGTTTGTTTCCCATCCTCCCTAAGCCCATACCAAATGGAAATCAACCTCCTTAACTTCTTGAGGATGGTATAAAATCATCTTTTGGGGCATGGATGAGGAGGACAACCTAGGTGCAAATTTATGCTAAATAAATTGCAAGTCTCTATATTCCCCTTCATCCTCTAAGTAACATGCATGTAACCTATAATCCTTGTTCCAACTTTCCTTCCTTTTCATAATACAACCATAAGGTGTGTTCCTATCCTTATTAGTGTTAGAAAAATAGGACCGCGGAGCAATAAAATAAAACAAATGCAGAAACAAAACACAGAAGACACACAATACAAGAGAGACACAAATTTACATGGTTCACCCAGTGTGGGCTACGTCCACCAGAGAAATTGCCAGGTCCTTCCTTTATTATTATCCAACAAATGAAGGGATACAACCTACAACAAAACCCGTTGTAACTTCCTCTTCTTTCTCTCACAGTATCCTCTCTCAGAATACAATATTCACCATCCACCATAGCCGCAATACATTTCCCTCATAAAAGAGGGTTGCCTTCTAGGGCAAAAATCCCTAACATAATATCTACCGTTAGATCTGCGACCTTATAATGAACGGTCCAGATTTACAATGAAATTACAATATACTTTTATAAGGAAATTTTTTCTTCGGGGGCTTTGCCCCCGAACCCCCGCTGGGGGCCTGCTTGCCCCCAGACCCCCTAGCCGGGGGGATAGGCCCCCCAGACCCTGCAGAGGGGGTACCCCCCCTCTGCATTCCCCCGTGTGGAAGAGTGTACATACTTCTGGGGTGTAAATACTTCATGGGGTATAAACACGGATGAAAGTAAAAGACCTATAAATCAGGAAGATAATCAGGCTCCACAACCAACAATCTCCCACTTGGAGACTAATCTCAACAACTCCACCGCTGTTGTATATGATGGAATCTGAACCTTCTTGGACCTGGAAAATTTCTCATCTTCATCTTCATTCTTGAAGACCAACTGAAACTGAGCAAGAACTCAGTTTCTCTCTGGTTACTCCCTTTGTTAACATGTCTGCAGGATTCTGGATAGTGTGTATCTTTTCCAGCTTCAATTGTCCATCTTCCAAGGTGGATCGTATGAAGTGGTACCTCAACTGTATATGCTTAGTCTTCGAATGGAAGGATGAGTTCTTTGCAAGGTGAATGGCACTCTGACTGTCACAATACAAC
>ML781173.1:850164-896189 GCA_009831015.1 Picea engelmannii | reverse complement strand
CCTTCTAGGGAAAAAAACCCTAACATAATCTCTATCGTTACATCTGTGACCTTATAATGAACGGTCCAGATTTACAGTGAAATTACAATATACTTTTACAAGGTAATTTTTGCTTCGGGGGATTGTCCCCCGAACCCCCACTGGGGGCCCGCTTTCCCCTAGACCCCCCAGTCGGAGGGATAGTCCCCCTGGACCCCGCAGAGGGGGTACCCCCCCTCTGCACTCCCCCACATGGAAGAGTGTACATACTTCTAGGGTGTAAATACTTCATGGGGTATAAACATGGCTGAAATCAAGGACCTCTGAATCAGGAAGATAATCTGGCTCCACAACCAACATGCCACCTGTTTCAGTTTCCACTATTTTGGTGGAACAGGTGGCATGCCCTGGAACTTGAACTGATATGTACAATGACAACCTTGTTTTGAGGAATTAACATTTTTTATTTAAAAAAAACAAAAACAATGTGGTGTATTGTGTGGGGAAACTCTGTAGCAACTTAAAAGCATAGATCACACTCAATTTTTGAGATAAATCCTCAACAACAGAGCAGTTGGGTGCGACTATGGTGTTAGGGTTGTGCAATACTCTTTTGTACACACCCTTCGATATGTGCATCATCATTTCCTTCTTAGGTCTCTTTATGAGAAGGGATCCCTGATGATATGAAGTCTCTTTCAGAGATGATTTTAGGGGCTAAATTTTGCTCATGGGATAAGTTTCCATGGTTTTTCCAAAAAACAGATTCGCTATTTTAAAAACGATTCGCCCACATTCTATAAGATACAATTATTTTACCTTAAAAATCGCCAAAATTTTATAAAAATTGTATAAAATCCTTAGAAATTTGAATATTTTTACAAAAATATCGACAAAAGTTTATAGTTGGCATATGAAGGATTAGTAATATTCGCCAAGGTTTCTACATTTTAAAATAAATTTCCATCCTTAAAATCATCCCTAGTCTCTTTCCCTCTTTTTTTCGACTCTAGATTAATATAATCCTGAGACCTGGTCAAAACATATACCTCCTCTTATTTTAACTTTGAAGAATTGACCATGTTAACGAATGTGAAATATCCATCTATCAAAGGTGTACTAGGAGTGCCCCCTTGCGTATTAGAAGTGGAAGAGCCAACCTGCATATTTTGTCCTTACCAAAATGGATTTTTCAATACAACAGGTTGTTTTTGTTGTTTCAACTTTATCAGGTGTTAGGCCTCTTCCATATCCATACATTGATGTTTAAGGTGACCATCCCCATAAATATGGCATGGGAACTTCACTTTTCTCTTTTCACTCTTTTCCCCTTCAAGATTCTTATGAGTATTTTTGTTGTTTCCTTCACTACCCTTCTTTCATTTGAATTTATTTTTATCTCTGGGATGCCGAGGAACCTTTTGTGTCTTCGAATGCATAGTGTTTACATCCGAGGAATGGGTTATGGGTGTGGTTGAGTTAGACATCGAACTGTCTGCAGTCTGTTGAATTGACAACTGCTACATTTGGTTAGCGAAAAGAACTGTGACTTTTCTTTGAGAGGAACCAACGATGCCATCAACATGTGGTCCCGTCTTCCATATTGATAAGTCAAGGGTTGACTGAGATGCGTTAGGAATAATCTCATAGAGCATTCCTGATTGAGAGTAAATCTATTCCAGTTTTTGTGCCCTAAATATTTCCTACTCTTCTGAAAACCAGGGATGATTTTAAGGGATAAATTTCGCTCATGGGCTAATTTTCCATGGGTTTTCCAAAAAGGAGATTCGCTATTTTAAAAATGATTCGCCCAAATTCTATAGGATAAAATTAATTTACCTTAAAAATCGCCAAAATTTTATAAAAACTATATAAAATACCTAGAAATTTGAATATTTTTTAAAAAATATCGCCAAACATTTATAGTTGACATATGAAGGATTAGTAATATTCGCCAAGGTTTCTACATTTTAAAATAAATTTCCATCCTTAAAATCATCCCTTTTGAAAACACTCATGAAGTGGCTACATCCTTAGAAATGGAAGAAACGACTTCAAGAACCATTCTAAGAGAAAGTTTGGAGGAAACATGGCTTTAATCAAGCCATTACATGGTATTATGGATCTTCATTACTTTTCCCTTCGAACTTCAGGATGTTCGATGGTAGTTTGGTGTGAAATGCAGACCATCTTGGGTTGTGACAAATCAGATCCTTCATCAACTTAGACAAGTCTCACAAATAAAGATTTGGCAGAAAAAGTATCATGGGATGCATCATCGACTGATTAGGAGCTTGAAAAGAGGGTCTTGGTTTGTAATTGGCACTAGGTTGTTAGTAAGAGTTTTTCAATGGACCAAATATTTGGGTAAAACCTTTTTGGATCTGGTTAAACAGATGATACCCTCTAGCCATCTGATTCTTGGATGCAAGAATAGGGTTTCCCCCTATCAGACCTCTTTTCAAAGGAACTAGTCCTTGCATGGGGTTATATTGACTGTGAAAGGGGTTTCCATATAACAACATCCCTTGTGAAGGGAAGGACCCTTGCATGGGATTTCATTGATCTTGGAAGGGGTTTCCCCCTGCCAGAAATGTAGACGCAGTGAAAACATTACTCGCAAATACATTGAATAATGTGAATGGAGTATAATTTGAAGGCATGCTAGCTGTTAGTGATAAAAAATAACTTTCTAATGATTTCCAAATCACATGATAAGAGGAGCATTAGGTAGAAAATTTATTTTTAATCTTAAGGTTTAAAGGCTTTGAGACAAGCTCTTAAAACTATATCATTCCAACACATAAATCAAATTTCAATTCAAAATAGACCAAAAACTGATTTTTATCTTTTGGTGGCTAAGTGGTAAAATTAGATGGTTGTGAGCCACTGAAAGTTAGGGCTTTCGACTGCTAAATTATATTTTCAAGGGCAAATGAGCCGCCAAAAGTGCAAAAGAGTCTCTTTTTACTGTGCTAAGTCATCATTTTCAAATGATGATTCTAAGCGACTGGAGAATCATTTTGAGAAACGGGTGGAGAATGTTGTTACTAACACGTCAATGAACAATAACCTCTCTCAATTTTACTATAGGTGTCATATATTGGGAGAATCAAATTCATCTTTGAGCCCTAATTTTCGGATCTCAGAATTTCCCTGCTTGACACATGTTTTTGAAATGCATATCCCGGGCTAATGAAAATGAATCTCAAAGAACTAAGAGAGGTTTTTTCTCACAACAAACCAATATACAAAATACTCTTCCATTTTGTACACAACTATTGTAGTTTGAGAATTACAAGTGGCAGTTTGAATCCTAGTTTTCATAATTTCGCCTCCTGAAAAGAAGGAACTCAGTTAAAATGTGTCATTCTTTGTTTGTAACTATTTCAAAAGGGGTTGGAGTTATAATTGACGAGCTAGAAAGGATATATGGTGCTATATATTTCATGGTACAATAGTAGAGTAGGTTCATATGGTTGAGCAAGGCTCCCTAATACTATAATATTTTGATGAAGTTACTGTGAACTAGTTATGTACTAGATTCAAGACATTTTGGTTAATAGAAATCAACTTCTCTTTCATCTTATTTGCTTCTGATCCTAAATTTTCATTCTTTGAATGATTCACATGGATGGTTGTGGTTATATTATGATGGATGTTTTATCGTTATATTATCATCATGTTTATTTTTCTTCCTTAGTTTCTGAACTCAAGAATATCTTGTGTTAAGAATCTTTCTTCGTTAGGCTTTCTGTAGACCTGATGTTTACAACAGCCCCTACATCCCTCTCATTGAATTATTCCCTCTATTCACACTCAATCCAAATTATTGATTGAATTTATCCAAGACCTTGATTTCTAGTGCATGCTAGCCCTATTTTATGAGTTAGAACATTATTATTTTGAGTCTTGTCCATTTGAACTTTTAAAAAACTCATTTACATTTACAAAACTTTTGATGTTACCAAGCTCACCTAATTATAGTCTAGGGTGACTTTTGGAGTGATAAAAAATGGCATCATTGTCGGGGACAGATTTGAGCAGATCAAAGAGTTCCCTAGGAATAACGACATAGATCCATCTCTTGATGGCAGACAAGAGAGGGATACAAAACATTGACTGTAATCATCTACCTGGTGACTCCATGAAGATGAACTTGATGGAAGAATCCACTATGGGAACAAGCATGGAGAGAAATGGAAGGCAAAGGCAAGTTCAAGTATCAAGTTATGAATTTATTTCTGGAACTTGTGCTCTTTATATGTCATTCTTTCTTGAATTTCCCTGCACACATTAGGAGAATCATAATCTTCTTTGTATACTCTAAATACCACCATCCTACTCTTGCATATTCCTTTTTCAAACAAATAGATTTACCCCCTTCCCATGTCATTTATGTTAAGGATATCCATCCACTTCAAATGCTTGAAGAAGATGAGGTTCATAAACACTTTTTTAATTAGTCTGAACCTTACAATTCTCTCCCTTCTCTAGATTTCAAAGTCGATTTATTACCTTCTACCATTCCCTCTGTTGTTAATAACCAGTGTATTGAAATTCAGCATGCACCAAATGATTATTGACCTTTTGCAAATAATAAAATTGATTCATTTCAGGCTGCCAACACCTCTGACCTTTACCAACAACCTTCTAGTGTTCAGTAGCCCACTGACTTCCATTTTAATGTTAGGGGAAAGATGTTTGGACCTCTAAATTTTTCATCCTTTCTTCATCCTTACCCTCCCAGATTTGTAGACTACCTACCAACTTTTTCTGGAAAATATAACACTGCATGAGAAGAGCAATTATCAGCCTTTCAAGAATTCATCGATAATCTTGAAATCTTGCATGAATATATTATCATAAGGATTTTCACTAAATCTTTGATTGGAGATGTTGCCTTGTGGTTAAAGAATATGGAAGTTTCTTCCATTGGTTCATGGGGTGAACTATATGACACATTTTTAAAGTGTTGGGGTGAGAACAAGTCATTGGATCAGTACCTACATGAATTCACTACTTTGAGAAGTGGAAAAAGTAAAGTTCTGTCTTTTTTTAATTGAAGGTTTTACAACTTGTATTGTAGCCTACCCCTGGAAATCAAACCTTTTGAGACTTCTTCCCTGGTGTATTACATAATGTCTAAATATTCTGACTTTGTTTTGTATCTTAGGTAAAGAAAATCTACATCTTTATCATAGTTATTCATAGATGTTGAGGAAGTGGAGGAAAACCTCCAAGTTTGTGGTAGGATTCTAAGTCAACATCATCTCAACTCTGAACATAAGGCATATTTTATTTGTTTTCCCTATGAAGAAAAGATAGTGGATGATTTGGTCATCGAAGCATGTATCTTTGACAACCTTTCCTCTGAGGAAGTCACTGTCTCAAACATTGACCAAGAGAATCTTGTTGTTGACAAACACTTTGGTAATGAATAGTTTGTTGTTAGAGAGAATCTTTAAACAAGACATTCTGAATATCAAGAGTCAAAGGTTTGTTATGGACAACCTATTTTTTATGGAAATAACAGTAATGGCGATGAACATAATTTTTCTACGATTTGCTTGGAACCTCTTAGCACTATTCCTGTATATGACAATTATGATCCTGATCCTTGTAAATGATATGGAGGTGTTGAAATGGATTTTCATATAAATCTAATCCCTTATCCATCACCAACCAATCAACAACTATGTCTTAATAAAAACCAAGTGTATGAGTAGCAGACTATCCCCACGATATATGCAAAGATGATCAGCCATCAACCAATAGGTGGTTTTGGAGTTACGAAACAACTATTCAACCCACAAATGCCTGTGTTTTTCATTCAATCAAGTGTGCCTGTAGAATACATCACACAAACTATCAGCATCTTTGAAACAGTGAAGGCAACCTTTCATAAATAAATCAGACATTGCTTTCAATTTCATGACCTTGTCAATGAGTACATAGAGTTACACTTTTCAAATTCTTTGGAGCATGCATAATTGATCCTTTTATCAGCATGTCCGGGTGAGTATGGTTTCTTGGATGAACTTTTATCACCATTTTTACATTTCAAATATCAGTTGTTGATCAGTGACAGAGACGAGGTTTCTTCAATTTTAAAATTGCTTGAATGGTTGTTATGGAAGGCAACATTTACCTAAAACCTTATAGAGCTGGTTAGAGTAGAGTAGGGTAAGAAATAAGCTCTCTACTCGAGCATTTCTTTTCTTCTTGTTTGCAACAGAAATATCAGTCAAATTGTGTGAATAAACGTTGATTTTCAAGGTATATAGAGATCAGTTGCACAGGTCTTGAGAGTTTTCAAAGATTAACTTCATAGGCCAGATGACTCCATAACCCAATGGAAAGGCCACTGAAACTGCTAGGATCTTGGAGCCTCATGGGGAGGTCTCCATCCCAGTTGGAGCCAAATGTTAGTGATCAAAAATAAATTTCTAATGATTTCCAAATCACATGATAAGAGGAGCATTAGGTAGAAAATTTATTTCTAATCTTAATTTTTAAAGGCTTTGAGACAAGCTCTTAAAACTATATCATTCCAATACATAAATCAAATTGCATTTCAAAATAGACCAAAAACTGATTTTTAGCTTTCAGTGGCTAAGTGGTAAAATTACAGGATTGTGAGCCACCAAAAGTCAGGGATTTTGGCAGCTAAATCATATTTTCAAGGGCAAATGAGCTGTCGAAAGTGCAGAAGAGTCTTCTTTTACTGTGTTGAATCATCATTTGCAAATGATGATTCTGAGTGACTAGAGAATCATTTTGAGAAATGGGCGAAGAATTTTGTTACTAACTCGTCAAAGAACAATAACCTCTCTCAATTTTCCTACAGGTGTCATATATTGGGAGAATCAAATTCATCTCTGAGCCCTAACTTTTGGATCTCAGAATTTCCCTATTTGACAGATGTTTTTGAAATGCAGATCCCAGGAAAATGAAAATGAATCTCGAAGAAATGAGAGAGGTTTTTTCTAAAAAAAACCAATATACAAAATATTCTTCCAGTTTTTACACAGCTGTTGTAGTTTGATAATTACAAGTGGCACTTTGAAGCCTAGTTTTCAGAATTTCACCTCTTGAAAAGAAGGAAATCAGTTAAAACGTGTCATTCTTTGTTTGTAACTGCTTATGTTTTGGGAAAGGGGTTGGAGTTCAAATTGGTGAGATGGAAAGGATCTATGGTGCTATATATTTAATGGTACATGAGTAGAGTAGGTTAAGATGGTTGAGAAAGGCTCCCTAATACTATAATATTTTGATGAAGTTACTGTGAACTGGTTATGTACTAGATTCAAGACATTTTGGTTAATAGAAATCAACTTCTCTTTCATCTTATTTTCTTCTAATGATAAATTTTCATGCGTTGAATGATTCACATGGATGGTTGTGGTGATATTATGATGGATGTTTGATCATTATATTATCATGATGTTTATTTAGCTTCCTTAGTTTTTGAACTCAAGAAGATCTTGTGTTAAGAATATTTCTTCCTTAGGCTTTCTATAGACTTGATGTTTACAGTAGCTCCTATATCCCTCTCAGTGAAGTCTTACCTCTATTCACACTCACTCCCAATTACTGATTGAAGTTAGCCAAGACCTTGATTGCTAGTGCATGCTAGCCTTGTTTTCTGAGTTATAACATTATTATTTTGAGTCTTGTCCATTTGACCTTTTAAAAAAATCATTTACATTTACAAAAAAAATTATGTTACCAATATCACCTGATTACAGTCTAGGGTGAATTTTGTAGTGATAACACTAGTGACACCCATGGAAATGCACTAGCCTATGAGGGGGTTAGGACTGGAATACTGTTGGTTTAGATATTCAGGTTTATATCTGTATCCCGATTGACCTAGGGTTCAAGTCTACTAGGGTTCCAACAAATCCTCTAAAACTATCGGCCCTCCTGGTGAACCAGAAGGAAATGCAGTGCATAGAGTGCACTGCGCAGTCTAACCCAAGATAGTCTTAATGGGTGACTGCAATACTTAAGTGTTTGTAGTTCAGGATTGAGTGGGGATTTAAGAAGTGTGCGTTGAGAGTTCTATTTAACTTATTAAAGCAATATACTGTCATTCACGATTATGCATGGAACATAATCTACTCATTCATTTAGCATGCCAATATCTACTTAATCAATAATAAATAAACACATGCATTCAATCATATAACACAGGTTTTACCATGGTTCACCCTCTCCTGGGCTATGTCCACAAAGATCTGGCTCTTAAGATATTCTATTATGGCAGTTCCAAAATTACAGCATCGTGTTCTTTACAACTCCTCTCAGTTGGGTCAATATCTATTATGAGGTGGACTAGATCACACAAGGCTCCTCATCCTGTGATATCACCCTCAAGATCTACCCTCCTAACTCTCTACAACTCAACAACTTACAAAAAGGTATCATTTTACATCAATGGTTCTCCAAAACTCCCTAATAAGGTTTCTCTATCTACGCTTCATTAACTCTCTAAAACCTAACTCTGGCCTCTCACTGTGAGACCTAGGTATCTATATTTATAGGTTTTTGTCTCATCGACCATTACAATGTATTACAAAAAACCTAACCCTAATTTTGTTAGGTCTTCCATGCATGCGCATGTTATTCTCCTTCCAACTGTCACTTCCCTTGTGCATGCCTTCCTTCCCAAAATATCGTTTCTTTCTTCTTTGGCTTGCTTCCAACAGGCCCCAAACATTGACATGTGGCTCATCCCAAGCCACCTAACCTTTTTGTGCTTCATTGATCTCCCTCGTGATCACTTGGAACTTATCCATGAGTTTTTTTGTGTGTGTTTGGGCATGCACAATCTTCTTCTTGAGTGTGTCCAATACTTGCACTGCAATCTCGTCATTGACCAACCCTGCACATTTTGCCTGGGTTTATGCCATATATGTCTTAGCTTTCTCTACTTGTGCAATGACTTATGTTTCCCTCTCCTGGAGCAGTTCCATTTGAGCCTGGTGCTCATTTTTCTGTGTTTGCACCATGATGAGTTATGCCTACAGTTTCTTCATGTCTTGCACCCATTTGACGTGCTCCATAATTGGCATTGTCTTCTGCCTCTACTTGATGTCTTGGATCGTTACACTTATCCTTTATCCTTATTGGTCCCACTGCTGGACTTGTTGATCCTATTACAACTTCGTCGAGAGGTGTGTTGCTTTGTCGAACAAGTTGTCCACCACGTGGACCTGTCGTTCTATCTCTGATATCTTCTCTATTGCCTCCTACCTCCTTTTCTCCCTTACCTATGGTGGAGTGGTGGGTGTGAGATTCTCGCAGAGGTTCTCAATATCTTGTTAGTATTGATCAATTGTCTGCACAATATGATCAATCTTCTTTGTCGTTATGAGTTCAGTTGTCTGCGTGGTCTTTGGAATATTCCCGTAGTCTATGGCTACTTTCTGCTCTAGTCCCTTCACGCGTTCCATTTCCTCTTTGGTCTTGAACTTGGTCTGCTCGAATACCAATTCTAGATAGTCCCATTTATGTTTTACCTACTGCAGTTAGGTTGTATCTATGTGTGAACGAGACTATACCTCCTGTGTAACGTTGAGCTACAGTTTATATAGGGCCTTGGTTGGTATCTGCAACAATACCAACTACAATTGAGCCAAGTCCTTTAGGGGTGTCTTCCCCATGATCTCTTCCATGCGCAACATGATGGGTGTGATGTGAAATGTTGAACTTAGTTGTGGTATCGTCTAGACTGTATACTGCTCACTTTCTTTAGTTTCTCCTCCTGTCTGTGATGCAGATGGGACCATTTATTTTGTTCTATCGGTTGCCTACACTTCCCCGATTTGCTTGAGGAGTTGTTGCATGGCTGCCATCTCTTCTTCAATTTTTTCCCTTTGGCGCGCAACATTCTCAAAATCCTCGAATGTGAGATCCTGAACCACTTGGGCCACCATTTCTACATCAGCCTCTGTGAGTGTGTATTCTAGAGTTATTCTATGTGCCTTCGTCTTCTTGCATGCACCCCCCGTCTTAGTAAATAGCCACTTACTGGAGCCTGGATCTTGTGGAGTAGGACTTGGTGTCATCCCCTGCGCTACCTCAACCTATTTCTACTGCACTTGCGGTGCCTATTTATTGTTCTTCTTCCCCGTTTGGACTCTTGTCTTGGATGTCCCCCCTTTCTTCTGCTATGGTTTTTTTTGGCATGTCCTTGGTTTCTTGGGCATTGTGATTTCCTGTGGTTGTGCCCATTCCTTCCCTACCTCCTCAGCATGTGTATGTTCTTGTCTTTCCTCCTCCTCCTCTACCCCTATAGGTATGTCTCGAGTGAGGACTGGAATCCTCCATTTGTCTTCCCAATACTTAATGTAAATTTGTATGTCCCCCCCGTAATGCAATAGCGTAGTTGTAGCCATTCCTTGTTGGGGTCCTTCCTGTTAAGTTTTAAGCTATTATTAGGTTTCCTTTCATTTCACTAGATAACCATAGAATAAATAGGATCACTAAGAAATACACAATCACAAGAGACACATGATTTATCCTGGGAAACCCTCATGGGGGAGAAAACCCAACAAAAAGTTCCTTAATATAGATAGCCAATACAATGCCAAGAGATAACTCAAACAAATACAGAAAGTCCTCTCCCAAGAATGTGCCTCTCTCTCTCTTCCTTCTTCTCCAACTGCAACTTTGAACTTACGCTCCAATGAACAAGTGAGTGTGTGTACAAATGAGGCACTAGCCTCTTTATTTATACAATCTGGCATGTGTTGAAAGAGATGTCTTTTCACTGGCAGGGCCGACTTCTTATTCTTGGTGGTTATAACCACCTTTAATATATTTTGGGGCTGACTTCTTATTCTGCCTATTACAATTAGGGTTTAACCAATCCACAAAAGGGGATTGATCTAATGAATACTATATCAATAATAATTAGAATACTCTTTGCAGTTACAATGTTTCAACACTCCCCCTTAATAAGAAGGGTATTCTACAAAATCATTAGGTGAGAGAGAGGACAACATATTGGAACACTAACTGGCATATCTACAAATCATCGAAAGTTTTTCTCATCATCAACATCATCATTCACAATGGAGAGCTGGAATGATATCATCATCTGTATCAACATGGATTAGTATGAAACTAATACATCATCATCACGACATGAGGCTGGTCACATTATCACAACATGAGGCTAGCACATCATCACAGCACAAGGCTGGCACATCATCACAACACAAGGATGGCACATCATCACAGCATAAGGTTGGCACATCATCACAACAATTAAGCTCACACATCATCACAACAATTAAGATGCAACACCACACAACAATTACGATGGAATCACAACACAAAAATTAAGATGGAAACACCACACAACAATTAATATAGAATCACAACACAACATTTAAGCTGGAAACACCGCACAACAATTAAGATGGAATAACAACACAACAATTAAGATGGAAACACCACACAACAATTAATCTGGAATCACAACACAACAATTAAGATGGAAACACCACACAACAATTAAGCTGGAATCACAACACAACAATTAAGCTGGAAACACCACACAATAATTAATCTAGAATCAAAACACAACAATTAAGCTGGCAACACCACACAATAATTAAGATGGAATCACAACACTGGGCTGGAAAAACAACACTACTCCCCCTTTCGAGGGAGTTCCTTTTAGACTATACCAAGCTCGTCTTGAAATTTATCAAACTTTACGTGAGATAGAGGATTGGTCAACACATCAACAACCTGTTCATTTGTGCTAACATATTGGAACTTTATGGATCCTCTCTGCACCATGTCATGGATGTAATGATATCATATCTCTATGTGTTTTGACTTGTCATGAAATACAAGATTCTTTTTCATCTTTATACAACTTTGTTTATCACATAGGATCATGGTTGCTTCCATGTCTAGGTCGAATAGACTAGTCAACAACTTATGAAGCCATATGGCTTCACAACTGGAAGAACACGCATCAATGTATTCTGCTTCCGATGTACTGAGAGCAATGCTTGATTTCTTCCTACTCTTCCATGAGATCATGGTTGATCCCAAACTGAAACAACATTATGAATTGCTCTTCCTGTCAGAGACACTTCCATCCCAATCTGGATCAGTGTACCCACTCAGTCTGAAGTCATGATCTCCATCATAAATGAGACCACAATCTAATGTACCCTTAAGGTACCTCATCACATGTTTTGTAGAAACTAGGTGAACATGTCTGGGTTCTACCAGAAACTGACTCAAGGTGTTCACGACAAAACAAATATTTGGTCTGGTGTTCGTCAAATACATCAACGATCCAAAGATCTGTCTATACAGTGTAGCATCAATCAATTCTGCTGAAGTGTCAACCAGGAGCTTCATGTTCATTTCCATGGGTGTATTCATGGACTTTCACTCCAACATATCAAATCTCTTCAGGATTTCAACTGCATACTTCCCTTGGTTAAGGAAGATTCTCTCTGGTCTCTACCATACCTCAAGACCTAAGAAATAATGCATTAGGCCAAGGTCTTTCATGTCAAATTTTGCAGCGAGCTTATTTTTATATTTGGTTATGATATTTTCTTCTCCAATTAAGAATAAGTCATCCACATACAACAACAATATCACCATCTCATCATTCATAACCTTGAAGTAGAGGTTAGAATCAAATTTACTCTTGGTAAATCCCAATCTCTTCAGAAAACTATATATCCTTCCATACCAATCTCTAGGAGCTTGCTTCAACCCGTACAGAGCCTTTTTCAACTTGCAGACATGAGTCTTCCTATATTCAACTTCAAATCCTTGAGGTTGTTCTATATACACTTCTTCTTCGATAGCACCATTCAGGAAAGTTGTCTTTATGCCCATTTGGTGTAACTTCCACTTCATCTTAGCTACAAGGGCTATGATGGTTCTAATCGAAGTGTATCTGGCTATAGGAGTGAATGTCTCTTCATAGTCAATGCCTTCCTTTTGGTAAAATCCATGAGAGACAAACCTTGCTTTATACTTCTCAATACTTCCATCAACAACAGGTTTTATTTTGAAAATCCATTTGGAAGATACCATATCCTTGCTCTTCAGTCTGGGAACTATTTCCCATACATCATTCTTTATTATGGATTGGTATTCTTCTGTCATGGATTTTTCCCATCCTTTATTCTGAATGGCTTCTTCAAATAAGGTAGGCTCCTTCTCTAGGATATCACACATCAAAGCCATAAAATTGGAGAATGGCTTAGGCCTCTTCACCTGTCTTGTGGTTGCTTCGGGGACACCATACTTCTCTCCATCTTGAATAATATCCCAAGCCCAATAAATCTTTCTCTTATGGAAGATTGTCATCTGAGGAGGTTCTTGAAATTCTACTATGTCATGATCTTCTAGAATTTCCTCTTCAGGGGAAGCTATGACTTCCCTTACTGGTTCTGCAACTATGGGAGCTACAGGTTCCTCTTCATATACTTCTTCAAGATGGAATATTCTTGATTTCTTGAGTGTTGCATATTCATCAAAGGTCACATCCCTGCTGATATCAATATGATGGTGACCTAGTATATAAACTCTGAAGGCCTTGGATATCTCACATTACCCAATAAATATTCCCTTCTTTCATGAAGGGTCCAACTTGTTTCTCTTCTCTTTCAGAATATCTACAAATATTGGGCAGCCAAATATTTTGAGATGGATTACTTTTGGCTTCTTTCTGGAGAACATCTCTTCAGGGGTCTTAAACCCAAGTGCACTATGGGATAATCAGTGTTGTACATATACATATGTTTTTTGTACTTCTTCCCATAAGCACATTGGAAGATCTTGTTCATGGATCATGGTCTTCACTGCTTCCATTATCGTTATGTTCTTTCTTTCTACTACACCATTTTGTTGAGGATTGTAGGGAGTGGTGAGCTCCCTCTTGATCCCAACATATTTGCAATAGTTTACAAATTCTTTTGAGGTGTATTATCCTCCATTATCTGACCTGAGTATCTTTATCTTTCTTTCAGAAAGATTCTCTATCAAGTCTTTGAATTCATTGAATTTACTTAACACTTCATCTTTTGATTTCAAAAAGTAAACCCAAGTTTTATGAGAATAATAATCAATAAATGATACATAGTATACATACCCACTAATGGAGGATGATGGAATTGGTCCACACACATTTGAGTGAATGAGTTCTAAGACTCCTTATGCTTTAATGTCTCTCTTCGGAAAAGGGTTCTTGATATTCTTCCCTTGTGCACATCCATTGCACACACCTTCATGATCAACCTTGAGTTCTGGTAGACCTGTGACTGCCTTGCATACATACAGTAATTCCTTGTAGTTGATGTGGGATAATCTTCTATGCCAAAGTTCACATGGATTCTCAATGGCTTGGGTCATGGCAGCTTCTGAGTGACCCTTTAGCTTATACAACCCACCTTCTTCCTTTCCAATGGTGATTGCTTATTTCATGGTTTTACCCTTAGCTCACATAAGAACTTCTCCATTTATAAAGGCAATTTTGGATCCTTTATTTTCTAAAGCTGATATGGAGAGTAGGTTCTTTGTCAAACCTGGTACATAGAGTGTGTCCTTCATCTTCATTGGAGTCCCTAAATTAATCTTGTAGTTTGATTCGCCCACTCCCTTGATAGGGTATTGATAATCATCTCCAAGTGTAACTTTCTGAGAAAACTTCTTTTTTGAAAGACAAGAGAGAATATCTCTTTGACCTGTCATGTGCTTGGAAGAACCACTATCAATGAGCCAAGTGTCCTCTCTAGGTGATAATGATCCTGAGAGGGCCGAGATTAAGACATAGTCTTCAATGCATTCTCTTATCATCTTTGCAGGTGGCTCTTCATATTCAATTTCATGGGCATGGTGCCTCTTATTTTTCCTCTTGTATTCTTCTCGTCTAGCTGGACAATGTCTCACAATATGTCCTATATTTTCACAATGGTAGCATTGGTAAGATGAGAAGTCTCTTTCTTTTCTTTGTCCTTTCTTCTGGAATCTCTTAGGTTGAGATTCTTTATGCATGAAATTGTTTTGGGGGTGAGAATATTTATGAGTTTCTTTCTAGAAGTAAGACTTCTTTCTTCCTACTTTAGTGTGAGTAGCTAGGGCTTGATATTCATCTCTTGATAGTAAAGCTTCTCGATTAGATACTATTGTTTCTTCTTGAATACATTCTTCCGAAACACTATCAAATTTTAGTTTATTCATTTTGGCACAAATGATTTGGATGAATGCATCCCATGGTCTTGTGAGACCATTAAGGGTTGTCATTATGAGTTTGTGTTCATCTAGAGTATCTCCAATTGCTTCTAGCTATTCTTTGAATTGAGATATTCTGGAGAAGTATTCCTGGATTGATTCTTCTTTATGCATCCTTGTATTCTTGAGTTGAGTTATTAGATTCATCTTCCAGTTTATGTTATTTCCTTCATATAATCTGGTTAGGGAATCAAACATTTCTTTTGGAGTCTTATTTGAAGATAATTTAGGAATCAAGTGATCTTTGATAGAATCTGCAATGATTCTTTTATCCCTAATTGTGTCCTTTTGGTGCTTTTCTTTCTTTGCAGCATTGGTGGGTTCTGGTACTTCTTCTTTGATGAATATTGCTAGTTCATTCTCTTCAAGAATGAGTCAAATCCTATACTTATAGGAACGAAAATTTTTCCACACCTTCTAGCTTGTCAACAAGCTTAGTGCTTGTAGACATCTTTTACCTGGAGCTAGGAAAATGACCAAAACATGAAAATGCTTAAAATCGAATTCTAAACTTACTAGGAGGTGCGCTTGGCTGAGGAAAGTAGCCTGGTGTGGTTAGATTTTTGAAAAATCCAACTTTTACCCCATCAAAATTGATCAGCGTATTTCTGGACTGGTGCTTCTCATTTTCTGGTAGTTCTATTACTCAGGTACTTCTCGTACTCTGGTTTTCTGGTAGTTTGGGAAAACTAGGGTTTCACATTCTGGGAGATCTAGTGTTGAAGGAAAATCTCCCTACAGATAGGTGTAAGGGGTAGATTTTTTGTAAAGAGAGGATGTTGCTCTGGTGTAAGGGGAACTAGAGCATTATAATGCTTTGTCTAAGACCAAGGGGGAGCACTGGCTCCCTGCTACCAAGGTAGAGGAGCGCTGGTGTCCTAAAACCCAGAAAATTGTCCAAAAAACCCTAAAACTCAGTTGAATTTTGGCATTTAGAGTATGTGTGATGGAAATAGGATTCAATCAATGTATGAAATCAAACATATGAGGTGAAAAATGTCTAATAAGAACAAAGGGAAAGGCAAGGTCTATGAGGAAAAAACAATTTGAAAGTTTTGATTCGATCCCCAGCGGAGTCGCCAATTTCTGTTGAAGGAAAATCTCTCTGCGTATAGGTAGATCTCCTCTTGAGAGCTAGACTCTTAACTCTTAAGACAAAAGATGCTTATCATGGAAACTGACTTCGTTTTAGGTCTAGATAAACTAATGTGTGAGGAGGAAGGAGAAAATAAGTACCTTTTATCGGTGTTTGTCCCTGCACGGTCCGAGTTGAGATCCAATCTTGCACTCCTCGATGAGCCCTGTAGACAAACAAAAGTACAAACAACTTCCTACTCTATTGAGATTATATTGAAATAGATCTATCTATTAGAGAAGAATTCATATGAGATCAAACATAGAATTGAAAGAAACATACCAAGCATATTACATTAATGAGAACAACAACGAAGAATGCTTACAGCCATAGATGCGAGTGTAGCATCTTCGTCAAGTCTTCCTCATCCGAACCCTTGATCAAACAGTCCACACACTGAATGTTGATGTTCTGAAAGAAACCTTCTTCATGAGACCATAGGTTGGATGCTTCACAATACTTTCTCCCATTTTCACCATGAGAAGGCATGTTTAAATAGGCGTGGAGAGGCCCAACTACTTGAGATATGTTTGGGGTAAGTTGAGGATTTTCCTCCTCTAGTTATGGATCTTCCCTAAGATCATGGCTTGAACAAGGATTTGAATCCAACTGCCTTCAGATATTGAGGGGATCTTTCCCTCATTCTTCTCAACAAACCAATTTTTTCCTAGAATAGGTAGCGCTCCCCCAGAAGGGGCATCAGAGCGCTATAACGCTCCCTAACAATGCATAGGGGGGCGCCAACACTCCTAACAGTAGTAACACTCCTCAAAAAGGGTAGACAGAGTGTTATAACAATCCCTGAGAATGTATAGGGGGGCACCAACACTCCTAACAGTGGTATAGGGGAGTGTTCTCCTCTCAAACTCAATTTTTAGTGGTTCTTTCAAATGGCAAGAGATTCATAACCCTGTTAACCCATTCCTCTTCTTCCAAATCAAATGTTTGAGGTGTCCTAAGTGTCCCTGTCATGTTATTGGAGGCATGACATAGGCAAGAAGGTGGTATGATGTCAGCAACACCTATATACCTGTAGTCAAGATGCGACACTTGAGACACTTGAAATGACGACACTTGCGACACTTGCGAAGTGAGTAATTTTGAGGTGTAACAGATTGCCCCCCAAAGTATGAAGTTAGAAGATGAGAAGTGATAACTGAAATAGTTTGCAGACTTTCAAGCAAGGGTATGGGCTCAGAGAACTTGACAGAAGCTACACACAACCATCAAACAAATGTGAAGACATGCGTCAAACCCAAGGTAGGCATACCTATGCTTGAGTGATAGAGACTTTCAAGGTATGGCTGCCATAGAGACACTGCAGATCCATAATTATATTGATAAAAGGTATATCCACTAAAAACACATTGTGGATATATACTCCCAAGACCTAAACTGATCGTAGCCATGAAGAATACACAATGGATCTATGAAATGAAAATACATAGCCACGACCAATACAAAGTGGATCTATGTGACAGTATGTGTGTCAATGTTCAAGAGAAACTCCTTTGCAACCTGGGCAAAGTACATATAAGAGTGATGACTCAACCCAGGGTCTTCTTACCAATCACGATGTAGTACAAATCTAACCATGTGAATAGATGTCCTGATGTCGAATATGGAAGAAACCACTTGATTACCGGTCAACGATGTAAATCGTTAACAAGCACGAGGGAGATCACCATTGATGTCAATGATTCCCAAGGTAATCTAGTACATTCCAACGAATGTGAATGGATGAGCTGAAGTTGAACACTCGTGGAATCATCCGATCAGAGGTCAATGATGTAAACCCATTATCGTACATGAGGAGGCCTGCCATTGAGGCATGCAGGTCCCAAAGTACTAATTGGTTTCTAAGTCTAGTTATTGGATAATGTGTTGAAGTCGACAGGAATAGACTCATCGAAGGAGGGCCTTGATGTATCCCCCATCAACGACACGAAACAAACATAGAGATGTAATTGGTAGATCATATGAACATGGATTGACACAGGTATTGAGACAAGATATTTGTGATGGCTGAATCTCGAGGTGGATACATCCCTTGAACACTAAGGCACAACAGTAGAAACATGACCTGGACCAAAACACAATAATGTAGTGGATACTATGACTTTTGTCGGGTGATACAAAGGAGTAAGAAAAACTCAGAGGATTGGTTCAATGCAAAGGTTCAACAGATTAAAATGTGTGCAAAGACAAAGTGTCGTGTTTAAGGGCGACTCTAAGAGTTACTTGGTAATGTTCTCAAAAACTGCTTGGCTTGCTTCTTTCAATTTTTCCCCCATCCAGATAAACAAGTACCTCTTTTTAATTTAACGAGCTCGAGGAGGGTAAGACATGCTCGATACAAATTACCTTCAATAAGTTCCTCTTCCTTTGTTTAACGAACTGGAAGAAGTAAGGGTTCAATCCCGTATGGGTCTGTCGATGTTTGTTTAACGAGTCCAAAGATAGAAAACTTGAAGGTTTTTCATGATTATAGAGACTGGAAAAACACTTAAAAGAGAACTCTCTCAGTTCCTTTTTCGTAAAGTAGTCGGATGAGACCGAAAAAGAGATAAAATATCGCTCAACAGATTTTTTCTTCAAATACTGTAACGAGCGTGAAGAGAACAAGGTCGCTCGGTAATATTTTCATGTTTAGAGAGTCTGAAAAGAACTTAAAGATGACTCCAATGTTGTCCTTTTTCATAATGTGAATCTCACGAGGCCGAAAAAGAGATAAATTATCACTTGAAAGGTGCCCTTTCAAACCTTTTAATGATTGGGAAAGGAAGCAAGATCACTCGGCAATATTTTCATGTTTAGAGAGTCTGAAAAGAGCTTAAAGGAGACTCCAGGGGATTCCTTTTTCGTGTAACCATACAGGTCCGAAAAAGAGATAAAATTTTACCCAGATCCATTCTCATGTATTTACAAGCACAAGAAAGAACAAAGACTAAGCTCGGTATGCCCCCATCTTGAAAGCTAGTGGCTTAACTCCAAAATGATCATCAAAGGTTGGAGACATGCCCTCCAAGCTTCAATTCATTCATCGACTTTGAGGTTGTCACCAATTTCTCTAATAGATGAGAAAAAGGAGAAGGGTGGATGAAAAGAAGGTTCAAGAGAGATGATAGTTTCATTTTTTAATGAGATTAACACAGGAAAAGAACTATGCTCAGGGCCTCTGTTTAATTTTTTAATGAACTTGCCACAGAGAAGAGAAACTATGCTCGTAACTGCTTCTTGATCATGGCTTCCAAGAGAATAATGCTCTGGAAGGATACCATGTCAAGGGACAAAACTCAATCATGGCTTCTAGGAGATCTTCGTTGGATGGAAGATAATCACTCGGGAAGGAACACATGTCGAGGGTCGTGATAGGAGTAAGGAGATTAGGCTCCAATAACCATACCGAAGAAATCACCATATCCACTACTGGATCCAAATCATCGGAAGTTGAAATCATGGGAGAAGATGAAAAATCAACATCATGAGGGGAGATAGGCTGTATATCTTCCTGAATTGCTTCACGAGGGGGAATAAAAGAGGATCGGTGATGGTTATCATCTCGAGGTAACCTGTCAATGCGAAACATTTCTGGAATAGATTCATCAAAAGGAAAAATTGGGGAAATGTAGTCGATTGTATACGACAAGGAACTCAACCGTGATTGCATCGAGGAACTGTCAGGTGCCAATAGATGTTGGTCATCCGACGAGGGAGAAGCAGATGGGATAGAAATGTATGATGTTTTGGCTGGACTAAGTGGCACAGTGTCACCTAGTGCATTGAATTCTAATGGACAAGGTACAATCCAACGGTTAGATGATTCCAAATATTGATAAGCCACGGTCGAAATCATATCGATGGTGGCAATATGATGTGTAGTCGGTGGAAGTGGTGTAGGGAAGGTACCCATGAGGCTAGAATCTTTCAGTAAGCCAAAACCAATGCTTTCATATGTGATATTGTGGTCTCCCAAGAAAGGAATATTGTTGGTAATGGGAGCGCGAGCATCGGTTGTGCAGAAATCCAACTGATCAACAGTGACAATTTTTCCCTGATGAGGAAATTGGACACATCGAAAAACTGACGACGCAACGGTAGTCATAGCATAAAACCAACTTCTTCCAAGTAACAAGTTGTAATCGAGGGGAGCATCGACCACCTTGACATCAACAGTAACAATTTTGCCACCCAATTGGATGGGAAGGGACTGTAGAAGCCCATGGGGATGAAAACCTTTCCCATCGAAGGCGTGTAACATCATTGGGGATTTTTTAAGTGTGGGTGATTTTAAACCTTTCCAACATGCTAAAGACATGACACAAGTTGAGGCTCCCTCATCCAGAATAGTTCGGTGGATTTGTTGATTGTGAACAACAACATCAACTTGGAAAGCAAGTTGGTGGGAGAGTTGAGATGCATAATTTTCCAGGTTAAACATGATATGGTTGGATGACTCAAGATCAACAGTTCCAAGAGCATCCAAGAGCGTTCTATGTTGACTGGGGTAGTGCTGTAGAACTTCTAACACAGACATAGCACACGATGCTTGAGCCAAATCTTCAACAATGTTGTAGTTTTGGGTGGCATGTGAACTAGGATTAAAGGTAGCTTTGCAGATAGTGCTCTTAGGAGGGCATAAGATAGATTCGAATGTGGTTTTTTCAATATGAAGTGGTCCAGACGGAGGATTTACCGATGGAAGACTAACGGAGGATGATGATGGATCTGATAAATTACCGGTACCGTTAGTGTCTTTTCCTTTGTCAGGGTTACTTGGTGTGTCATATGTCTTATAGCGAGTGGTTAAATTAATCCCATTAAACATATAAATATGTGCACTCGACGAGGCCTCATCATTAGGATGGCTAGAACTACCCCCAAGAGAGGGAGTTTCAACAACCATGGATTGTTGCTGTGGAAAAGGCTGAGTAAGCACAGCGGGTTGTGACTTTCCTTGGAAAATTTTGTCCACTTCATTGCGAAATGGACAATCTTGAGTGTAGTGATCATCACCAGAAATGATACACGGGAATTTCAGTTTCCATTTTGTTTTCTTTTCGGTAGCAGGTGTTTGATTTTTTGGTTGCTCATTGTTATTTTTTGATTTAATCTTTGTCTTCTTCTTACCCCGAGATTGTTGTGAAGGGGAAGATTGAACTGCATCCACCTCAGAGATCTGAGTTGAGGGGGAAGTAGAGGAGAGTGTGAGTGATTGGGAAGTAGATTGAGTTTTGAAAGAACTGATAATACCATCCACATGAGATGAGGATAACAATTTAGATGGATCAGTATTAGCTCGAACAACATTCAGAAGAAAATCATACAAAGTACCAGATTGGGAATAAACCAAATCTAAATACTGAGCCCGAGCGATGGCTTGTTCCTCTGTGACCGCACCACCCATAGAGACATCGCAAGTGATTGGGGGTAACATTGATTTAGTAAACCATTCCGCCAATAGTATGTTAGGAATGACTGCCTTGATCATCCTTCATCGTCGCCTCCACTCATGAATATGGTCAGAGATATGCACGGAGTTAGTTTGATGAAGGGAGGTCAAGAGTTCAGTACCCATCTCGTAGCAAATAGGAAGTTGAAAGTACGTGAGGAAAGACATGGCAAGGGAATTGAAATCATGGAAAGAAGCACATGGTAGTTCGATATACCACTCTGTTGTCGAACCGATAAGTGTTCACTGGAAAAGATGCAAACATATAGAATCATCCATGAGGGAGTTTGATGAACACCACAAATGGAAAGTCATCACATGGTTGTTTGGGTCTTCACTAGATTTTCCATCAACTTTTGGAATATCAGAAGGAAGTTTAGCTGGAATGACTGGCCAGACTGGTGAATGAAAAATAGGATCATTAGTTAACCGAGACAAGTCTGGGAGATCCAGAGTTGCAAGGAAAGGTAGTTGTCGGTTAATTTTTGGATGATACTGGTGCGGCATCGGAACACTAGTAGGAACATAAACTGGGTTAGGTGGATAGTTGTAACTAGTAGGTCCTCCTACATACATTTGTTGCTGGCCAGGATAAGCAGGATTCGATGGTGGATGAGAAACATTTGCATAACCCGGTGGGTTCTGAGCATTATAGACCGGGTGATTTGCTTGCCCATGAGGAGGATAAACATTTTTCCCTTGAGAATGGTAAGGACTAGATCCTATAGGTGGATATACATTAGACCCATGAGGAGGATAAGACTGTGGTCCCGGAGAACTCCAGGTGGTGTTTGGGATGCCGCCCGGATAAGGTTGTCCGTAAGATGTTCCAGAAGGAACATGATTTGATACTCCTCCTAGTGGATTATGAGATGAGTGCCCCCCAATGTGGGGTTGAATAAAAGTTCCTCCTGAAGATACTCCCCAATATTGTGAAGGGTTTCCAGCAAACGAAGGTTTCCCCCCTGCCAGCGATGGATTTACAACCGGGGTATGACTGGCAAATGGAGGCTTCCGTCCAGGAGGAGCATGAAAAGGGGGCTTTCCCCTGGGAGGGGTAGGCCTACCATAGAATGGTAGTCCTCCAGGAGGGAAAGGTTTGTTATATGGTGGTTTCCCTCTAGTCAGTTGTGTTTGACCAGCAAGGGTCTGCATTCTCGGCTGAAAAGATGTCCCAACAGAATCATGTGGAACATGTGGAGCTATAAAGTAAAATCTTGTAGAAATGGGGGTAGGGATTGAAGTTCCTTGGAGATGAGTAGAGGTGATGAGTCTAGCATTAGGATTGACTTGTGCTGGTGTAATAGTATATTTAATAACCTGATCGACTGGGTGATTCATGGTCTGACTGGATGGTCCTGTTTCACTAGGAGGGTCATGAGTATGAAAGGGTTGTCAAAAGGATTCGAAATTTTCATAGAGATTGCATCCCGATGAAGTCCTCCATACAGAACGAGTAGGTGTGGGATTAGTATCTATTGTGGTGCTAGGAAAAACATGAGTCCTATACTCATCACCAAAGATTGGTTTTGTGGAACCCATATACTTTTCGGTAAAAATCCTCTCCGATAATCATGGGACCTCTTCGTCTATGATGTTCCCCAGGGAGTCTAAATGAACTAAAAGTGGTTCAAGAGGGGTTACCAACATAGATGTTGTGGGATTTTCAACCGTAACCAAAGAGCCTTCTGAGTTATCTAATGGAGGAGCAATAACACTTCCAGCGTCGGATTGATTTTCTACCTCTCTATGGTATTTGTCTTCTGGAGGGTTAGGAGGTAAAGGTTGATAGAATTCCGGAGGAAGCCCTTGAATCCTACATGATCGACGAAGACCTTTATCATCTACAGGATCAATTTTGGAGAATAAGAGAAGACACTGAAAATCTAGGGCCAACTAACAAAAAGAAACAACATACGCTAATAAAATCTAGGAATCAACCAAGAAGACAAAACTTCTCTCGATGATCGTACTAGTTGGTGATGAAATCCAACGTCGTGTGATCAAGTTGAGAAGGGGCTAGGATATGGTGGAATAGTTACAATGGTGACCTGCTTAACGGACTTTCACCTTGGTGCAAGATTCCATGCAGTAATTGTGGATTTACCCTCCAAGGAGCCCGAGTGAGTTTGACCAATGTCTATTCCAGGTACAATGAGACTTCCCTTCACTGTCACCTTATGTAAGTACCTAAATATTATGGCAACTAAAGACACCAATTCACAGTGAGTCCCTGGGCGGGTACAGTCGACAGTCTGATTCGAAACGTATGGGTAGGATAACAAGTCTGAAATCAACTCGAGAGGATCCCACACATAATCGTGGGTGTTGTTCCTAAATTTATGTTTTAAGGCTATAAAACATACCGTCAAGGCATCCGAAAATAATTTAAAGGAAAGATTTGGAATTAAGGAGTTAAAGAAAGATAAGAGCAGATTCAGTTTCTCAACTTTCTCTGTCTTGCTTCTTGTTTCTCTTGGATGCTGATGTCACATTCAATAGCAGCCCATGATCTTTCTAGTTCAGCCCTATTTGTTGTTGTTTGTAATATAGTATTGAATAAACTTAGGGCAATAATGGTTTGATCCTGAAGACCTGGTTCTACGTTGGGTTGTATGCTATTAGGGACAGTCATGGATGATATAATTTAAAGGGTTTATAAGAGGGKCTTTTAATCAATTGGTTGCTTCAGACTTTCAGAAATGATATCAATGAAAACAGTAATGTAAAATCACATTCAAGGCCGTTTCCTGGTTTTGTAACAAACTTGGATTTTGTAAACAACGAAACACAATACAGAGAAATATAAGGCTTTTATCAAGAAAGAATCTTATATTTCAATTTACAATGATGAAAGAAAAACAAGATTTCTAACAGAGTTAAATATTAAGGAACAAAAGGTTTTACAGGTCTTAAAATTACTAAAGTAATTTCAGAGGAAAGACTGTAATACATTCAACATCCAAACCAATCTAAAATAATAAACAACAATGCATATAAATTCAAATTGATTCACTTGTTAGAAACAAACATTAAAGGAAAATTTGACGAAGCATAATAAACAAGGAAAGAAACATAGTCACAAAGTTGCAGGATCCAGAATCTTGTTTGCGGTTTATATTCCGATGAACTTCAAAGTTGATCTTACAAAAATTGGCCTTTTCCAAAATTTCTGAAGCCTCTGCTCCGCCTTTTGAAATTATATTTATACATTTCTACCAAATTTTCTTGTTGGTAACTAACCAACTCCATAATATTACGGTTACCTAAAATAATGTCAACCGTTTACAATTTCTTTCAAAATTCTAATAAATAAAAATATCTTTAAAGTTTTAAATTTGCGTTGATGAACTTCCTTTTTCTGTTTCAATGCATTTAACACATTTTCCCAAAAAGTTTACTAAGATTCTGGGAGCCTCGGGTACTTCATTTGCTTCGAAAGAGAAAAATCTTCTCTATAAGTCTGGCAACTGACTTTCTATTGTTTTCTCTGTGAATTTAACCCTTTCCAACTTTGAACTTGAAGCTATCATCCACTTATCTATTTCTACAATGTTGACCAATTTAATGTTTGAAATTTTTGCTTTCCTTTCTTCGAGCTCTTCTTTTGACTTCAGCTTATGCTTGGCAATGTTGATTTCACCTAATGACCCAAAATCATCGTCTGTCCTAATATTTAATATATCTTTTTCAAAGAGGTTGAAAATTCTTTGACAATCTTCATTAACTTCTGTTTTAATTCTTTTATATTCAGCCAATTTTGATTCCCAGACCTTTATCATTATATCTCCTTTTACCTGTTCAGATAGATAATTTCTGATTTTTTCCAATTTCCTCTTTCTGTTAAGAAGCCACTGCTTTCTGAAAAGTAGTCCTTGCTACTTTTGCTTCTCTTTCTTTCTGGAACACCTGTTCCATGGACCTATTTGATTCCCGAAAATAGTTTCGGATTATTTCCAGATTGTGGAATACTTTTTATTGTTCTCCTTCTATGTTTGCATATATCTCTGATGCTTGCGTCCTAAAATGTTCAATTTCAATTACTTGATTAGTAATTGAAATAATCTTATCTTGCAAAAATTTATTTTCATCGCCCAACTTTTGAACCTGTTCTTGAGTAACCTGTATCATGTGTTTTGTCTCATCCAAGTTTTTATTCAACTTTTGGATTTCTTGCATGTCTTTGAGTCTAGCTTGTTCTAGACCATTTTGTATCCCCCAACCAATAATTTTTTCATTTTCCTTTAATCTGTCTTGCAACTGTATTATTTCTTGATCCTTTTTCTCAAGCATAGTTGTTAGATTTCCTACAAAATACATGTTAGCTGATGCTATAGCACCCATGGTTCCTGCTAACTCTGTAGCGAATTCTCCTTCTTTAAGTTTCTTTCCATCAATGATAATTTTATGTCTTTTGATCGTTCTTTCTCCTACAGGATGAATTTCCTGTTTCAAGACAGCTCTTCATTTTTTACTGAAAAAATAATCAGATGAGGGGATTTCATCTCTTGAGATTGGCTCTATGTCACTTACATATAGAACTCCTTCATGAGGGGTTCCGAAAGTAGACTGTAGTGGAGTCAATGCTGTGATAGGACTGCCAAGTTCCATTGAAGTTGTTCCTCCAAAATTTTCTGGAATATCATGAATAACTATTGGACTTGTTTCCAGTCCTTTTCCTTTTCCTGTTTCTGGTTCTTTTGTCTGAGAACCCTCTGTTTTCTGAGGAGTTATTTTGGGATTTTTCAATTTATCTTTGTCACTTGACTTATCCTGAATATCAATTTCAAACCCTGGAGGAGTTGTTTCTTGCTCTGGCAATGAAGTCGGCATTTCACCTTGTAAAATATTTGGCAGGCAGCTTCGTCTATGTCTTTGAAAAGATGTAAACCCCACCTGTGAGTCAGGTGACAAGGCTTGTACTCTATTTTGCACTTCCTCATAAGACTTAACATCTTTGAAAACATCATCATAAACTGAAATTTCATGTTCATATGCTTTTAAATTACATTGTATGTAATGCCGACTGATTATTTGGTAAGGGTCGTGTTTCCTGTGCTCTATGCTTGATAATTTCACTTCGTCCAATGACTCGGCCTCCGCCTTAGAATGGCCTAAGTTTAATAAAATGAATTTTCCGACATAAACAAGAAAAGATGGCCATGATTTTTTCTGCTGAGCTTTTAATTCTAACCCAATACCACCCTTGACTAACTGATAAGCCACTTCTCTGCATATCAACCTGTCTGGTAAAATTTTTGGGAGTGCGTGAGGCAGAATGGAAAAGCCATAAACCCTAACATAGGAAAATTTTTCTTCAATGAACCAGTCAACAACTGATTTGAGGTTTTCTATGATGGTATTAGAAATGCGAGGGGGTTCGCATCCAAAGAATATTTTGTGCAGAGGGATAATTACATAATGACAAACATCATAAAAAACATTTTTTGCATTTTCTTCCCAGAGATCTGAGTGGTATTTATGAACAGGCTCTGGGCAAGAAACATTCCAACTCCAATTCATTAATGGGAAATGAGTCATAAAACAAATGGCATCCATGATATAAGCTGACATATAAAAAGACATTGGTTGTCCTTTTGACCTAGCTGTTTTGTAATTCACAACCTCTGATGTGAGGTTATCTAACAAAATTTTGTGCCAATTAAAACTGCGTCCGTCTGAAACTTCCTCTAAAAAAGGTGTCCAATCTGCAAGAAATTGACAAGGATCCTTTCTCCCAAAAAGTCTACATAACATCATTGCTACATAAACCATATATTCATTTAAGGAAGTTGTGGCATAAATTCCATGTAAATCAGCCCTAAACTTGTTTTCATCTCTGGCCCATCCTTTAATCATGTCGGGGTATGATTGGCCCGCTTCAATGCATTCTTTTCTTTGAAACTCGGCTAAAAACTCAGAATTAAAAGTGTGTCTATAATTGGGCGAGAGCTTATACATTACTTGAATATGCTCAGGCCTGAATGAGCCGATGACAGCTCCTTGCTCGTTCAGAATGCTTCTGGTCGGGACATCTACTTTTTCCAGTGCCCAGCCGATCATATCGGTATATGACACAAGTCTTGGATGTGCAACAACCTTATGAAGCTCAGACTCAGCAATATCTCGGAGGTGATTTTCTGAATCAGTGGCTGCATATTTAAGCTCATCCTCCAGTTTTTCGGAAATTCCAGTCCATGATTTGACAGAGTGTACTCCAGATGCAGTAGTATCGGAGATAATATCACCCTCTRGTTGATCTTCATTTTTCTTCGACGCCTTTTTGGGTGCCATAGCTCTGTGTTTAACTTGAAAACTTGTAACAGAGAGTGATTTAGATTTGAAATGAAAATACAGACGTTTCAAATATTTATTTCAAATATATCATAAAAACATTGAGATTTGTACCTCTGTTACGAAGTTAAGGCTCTTAATGCAAAAGATATTTCCGAAGATATGCATTTAATGTTTGTACCTAGGCTTTCTCGGTGTTTTCAAATATAATAGAAATTTACTAAATCAGACAATGACGCATTAATGGACATTCAAAGAAAGTTTAACTTTAAGCCTTGTTTAGAAGGATGATTAATTAGCGTTGATCTTGAATTAAATTTGAAAACCTTCTTTTTGGAGTTTCAGTACTTTTGATGTCGAGGAAATATGTCGTCGAAGAACCCCGACTTCCAGAATCGCGATGAATTATTTTAAATTAAAACGTTTTTAGTATCTTAATTAATCAAGATTAGACCTTTTTGGGATTTCGTTAATCGGAAAATCGGGGATCAGGATTTCGGGAAATCTGATGACATGAAACATGCTTCTCATAAAACCGCGAATCCCGATATCGCGATGTAATTATTTAACTCTTAATCATTCTTAGCGGTGATTAGATTAATTCAAAACTTTACTTAAGGATTAAATGTATCGCGAAATCGGGAAATCGGGAAACACGATGACAAGATTATTTGATCTTATAAAACCGTGAATCCCGATATTGCGACGTGATTAACTTAACCTTTAAACCCTTTTAATTCTGAATTAAGTAATTTATGTTTTAAATAAGTCTTAAAGTATCGGGAAATCGAGGATCGGGATTTCGCAATTCAATTTGCATCAAACACTTATTTACGCAAAACTCTGAATCCCGATTTTATTTTTTAAAATTTTAAATTATGCCCGTTTAAAAGATTTTTCAAAGAGTGTTTGAAAACTTATATTCGTTTAGATTTTTTCCGTTCATTTTCCAACAATAAACAATAAAAAGGCATCGTGAGATTATAGGTGATGAAATTCTTGTTTTAAGAAATCCAAAAAAGAAGAGACTCAAAAATTACACCTCTTTTATTCTAAAAAATAAAAAATTTAAGGTCTGTTTCAACAGTGGGTATACCTTTGAGTGACCCCCAATATACGATCCGACCACTACAAACAGTTGAACCACGGAGGGATAAGCTTCGTAATTTGCCCGAATGCGACCTCGTGCATAACCCCTGTGTGAGAGGGGGATCCCAGAAAACCAATATGATAATTGGATTTGACTCTCCCTAGCTCAAGATACTAATGTTTGTTTTGAAAACTTTGGAGAGTTGTACTCACAACCTAATCCAAAGTGCTAACCCTAGTCTACTATTGGTGTAAGATCCTAAAAACAAAAGTGTTCTAGATAATTTTTAATTAGCGTTCGTTTTACAACTGTTCTTTACTCAAAGGGTGTATGAAAGTGAAATTGATGGAATGATGGATCAAATTCCCCAAAAATGCATGAAAGATGATAAGCAATCATTTCTTTTCAATGAATGCTTATTTAAGGGAAAGAGAAAGAGTCGTTTTCACTATCAAACACTAATATGGAATGTCCTCAATCAATTGGTTCTCAATCGAATCCAATGCAATGCTAAAACATGTCAGAAACGCCTTCTAGTATGCAAACCAATCACTAAGATGTATTTTTGTCATTTGTATGTGAATGATGATTAATTCAATGCAAAAAAACTTCTCCTACCAACTATCCTTTCAAAACAAGGAGATTCAGATAAGCATAAGCAAATTTCGCACAAACAACACACCCTCTTGCTGTGATTGAAACAAGAAGCAAAGAGAAAACAAAAGATAACAAAGAAAATTAAACAATTCACACAAAAGAGAGATGTTTGAGAACAATGACCTCAAAAAACCAAATGAGATGATTCACAGTTTCTGATGCCCTTCACCAGAGTTCATGCTCGGTTGGATAAGAGAGAAGAAAGAAGTGGACTAATTCCAAGTTCTCAATAGCAGAAAAACTCAAATTGAGGAAGAAGGCCACAAAATTTGAACAAAAAAGTGCTTATTTATTAGAAGGAAGGATGTCAAACGCCAATAGGAAGAAGCATTGAATCACAAAGAATCTTAGCAAGTGAAAAACAGAGATTGGATCTCAGAAAATGCAATTCTGGAAAGGATTTTTTGGAAAGAGAGGTTGGCGCTCTGGTGTAAGGGGAACCAGAGCATTATAACATTCTGTCTAAGACCAAGGGGGAGTGTTGGCACCCTTATACCATGGTAGGGGAGTGATGGTGTCCTAAAACACAGAAATGTGTCCAAAAAACCCTAAAACTCAGTTGAATTTTGGAATTTAGAGTATGTGTGATGGAAATAGGATTCAATAAATATATGAAATCAAACATACGGGGTGAAAAATGTCTAATAAGAACAAAGGGAAATACAAGGTCTATGAGGAAAAACAAAATTGAAAGTTTTGATTCGATCCCTAGCAGAGTCACCAATTTGTGTTGAAGGAAAATCTCCCTATGGACAGGTAGATCTCCTCTTGAGAGCTAGACTCTTAACTCTTAAGACAGAATATGATTATTGTGGACACTGACTTCCTTTTAGGTCTAGATAAACTAATGTGTGAGGAGGAAGGAGAAAAGAAGTACATTTTATCAGTGTTTGTCCCTGCACGGTTAGAGTTGAGCTCTAATCTTGCACTCTTCGATGAGCCCTGTAGACAAACAAAAGTACAAAAAAATTCCTACTCTATTGAGATTAGTTCGAAATAGATCTATCTATTAGAGACAAATTCATGTGAGATCAAACACAGAATTGAAAGAAACATGCCAAGAATATTATATTAATGAGAACAACAAAGAAGAATGCTTACAGCCATAGATGCAAGTGTACCAGCTTCATCAAGTCTTCCTCATCAGAACCCTTGCTCAAACAGTCCACACACTGAATGCTGATGTTCTAAAAGACACCTTCTTCATGAGACCATAGGTTGGATGCTTCACAATACTTTCTCCCCTTTTCACTATGATAAAGCCTGTTTAAATAGGCTTGGAGAGGCCCAACTACTTGAGATATATTTGGGGTAAGTTGAGGATTTTCCTCCTCCAGTTATGGATCTTCCCTAAGATCATGGTTTGACCAAGGATTTGAATCCAACTGCCTTCATTTATTGAGGGGATATTTCCCTCATTCTTCTCAACAAACCAATTTTCGCCTAGAATACGTAGCGCTCCCCCAAAAGGGGCATCAGAGCGCTATAACGCTCCCTAACAATGCATAGGGGGGCGCCAACACTCTTAATAGTAGTAACTCTCCTCAAAAAGGGTAGATAGGGCATTATAATTCTCCCTAAGAATGTATAAGGGGGCGCCATCACTCCTAACAGTGGTATAGGGGAGCGTTCTCCTCTCAAACTCAATTTTTAGTGGTTCTTTCAAATGGCAAGAGATTCATAACCCTGTTAACCCATTCCTCTTCTTCCAAATCAAATGTTTGAGGTGTCCTAAGTGTCCCTGTCATGTTATTAGAGGCATGACATAGGCAAGAAGGTGGTATGATGTTAGCAACACCTATACACTTGCAGTCAAGATGCGACACATGCGACACTTGAAATGACGATACTTGTGACACTTGCGAAGTGAGTAATTTTGAGGTGTAACATCTAGCCACTAAAACTTTGTGCTAAGGATGCCAAAGTTATCCTTGAGGAAGGGTGCACTTTTCTAGATGGTTTTGGGGCTGAAATTATTCTTCAATAAAAATCCCTAATTTGCATGTACGACAACAGTGACGTTTTTCTCTTTCTCTTATGAAAGATTCTATCTTCAGCTTAGCTCTGATACCATGTTAAGGTTTAAGCTATTATTAGGTTTCTTTTCATTTCACTAGATAACCATATCATAAATAGGATCATTGCGAAATACACAATCACAAGAGACACATCATTTATCCTGGGAAACCCTCATGGGGGAGAAAACCCAACAAAAAATTCCTTAATATAGATAGCCAATACAATGCCAAGAGATAACTCAAAGAAATACAGAAAGTCCTCTCCCAAGAATGTGCCTCTCTCTCTCTTGCTTCTTCTCCAATTGCAGCTCCGAACTTGCGCTTTGATGAACAAGTGAGTGTGTGTACAAATGAGGTGCTAGCCTCTTTATTTATACAATCTGGTACATGTGGAAGGAGGTGTCTTGCAACTGGAAGAACAACTTCTTATTATGGGTGTTTATAACCACCTTTAATATATTATGGGGCCAACTTCTCATTCTGCCTATTACAATTAGGGGTTGACAAATCCACAAAAGAGGATTCAGTCATTTACAATACCCAACATGATCAATCCACAAAATGAGATTGATATAATGAATAATACATCAATAATAATTAGAATACTCTTTGTAGTTACAATATTTCAACACTTCCGTACCTATATCCACATCGCATGTCTAGTGGCCTTGAAGTTGGTTATGCCCTAATAATTTTCCATATCCTCCAAATGTTGGTGTTATCCTCCAAATGTTGGTGATGGTCTCCTGTAGGTCACAGAGATATCCTTCAAATATAGATGCATTCATTCTTCTATTCTTGGTGTCTGAAGTGGCTCCAATCGATAAGTATCTCGCTCCGTGATTGGGTTTGGGTCTAGTGGATAAAAATGCATAGTTTGGTTCCTTCCATCCCATAATAGCTACTAGAATGATCAACCATGAGTAATGCAATTTTTTCCCCATATCCTGTGCATCCTTGACGTCATCTAGAAACAGATTCAACAAATAAGGGTCCCAACTAATTGTGGTGCCCTTGGCACACTGTGTTGCAACTGCGACAACCCCGACGGGGACTTCCTCCTTGTGGCATTTTTTGAGAAGCTTGCAAGACATAATTTTTGTGCCCATTATAGTCATGATGTCACTAATATGTTTGATAATGATTCTACACGTCCCCCTTTCAGTTCCACATTTCTTTTTCATCTCCTTAGTGAATGCTTTCTCCTTTGTTTTTTCCTCGATGAACTATACTAGATCCATTCCCCATGATGGAATCCCTTTGATGTACGCAATGAGCTCTACGAATATTGAGATGAGCTTGTCTAGCCACAAATATCCACCATGTGCGAACACCATCAACTGCTTGACGCAACTGTTTCCATACTGGCCTCTGCCAAAGTGTGGTAGGTCTAATAGACCTAAAATCCTAGTGTTTTCCAGTCCTGTTTCCCACTAGACTAGTTGATGAATTGGTTCCCTAAAGTGATCTACACCCACAGTCTATAAGTAGACTTGCTTTGCAAACTCCGAGAACTTGTCCATGTCTATTAACTCATGGTATGAATACCTTATTTTTTCTACATACCCTAACAAATCTACTTTTATCCGTACCCCTTCTGGTATGCACGAAAAAACAATTGCTACAATGGGTTGTCTCTACGGTGACCTAGGTACCTATTGTTGTCCTTTAGCGGTGGTGGTTGAATCAAGGTTCCAGCCTCCATTAGTCATTCTTCAGAATACTGGTTCAGTTGGCTAGTGACATCTTCCACTTCTCCCTCCAGTGGGTGCTCCGACACGGCTATCTATGACTCTTTTGTCTCGATCGTTTCTTTCTGATTTGGAACCATCTCGTTGACTCTCGGAGCTTCTATAGGGTTTTCCGATTGCACTTGACTACCTGCATATTCATTCTATCGGCCATGCCCCTCTTTTGGTGTATTGATATTCATGCCCATAGGTGTTTTCTTTTGGTTTTCTTCTATCATGAGTTTCAGGATTCCTGGTGTTGTATTTGGTGATGGGATTTTGTCCACATTGATGACTTTTGGCAGTGGATATGGTTGTTGTTCGCTTCCTTGCAATTGTGTTTATGTTCTGGTCCTAACTCATGATTTTCTAGCTATATGGCTTGGTTCTGCTTGTTTGGGTGGTTCCATGGTGGTAGGAACTTATTTTTTGCAGATATCAGTAGCGTTTGCAACCTCTGTAAACTTCACTCTCTGCTTCATATTCTCTATCACTCTCTTCCTTATCCAACTTCACAATAACCTTTCCTCTCCCATAGCCTTGCTTTGTATGGGTGTCGTGTGAAGCTTTTCGAAGAAGTTAGCTCTATTATGGATTCAATGAACCTCCTGTTCATTTGTAATTTCCATTACTTTCCCTTTCCGTATCCAATTGGTGCGATTAATGCGGTGTCTCGACAGTAGTTTCCATCATCCAATTCCACTAGGCTTCGTCACTTAGTGATTATTTTTTCCGTAGTCTCCTTTTCTCACTTGTTTTTTCTTTGAAATAACCATTGTTCTTGTCTTCCTCGGAATCGTACTCCTGAGTGTGTTTTTTCCTTGTCCTTTTGGTGAACTGCACCTTTGTTGGTACAATTTGATCTCTTGCTTCTCTCTTCTTTTTTTTGCAACCTGCGCAGTGAATTTTAAGTTGTGGGTGGTCGAATGTCCTTATACAGCTTCAGTCAACTCTCATTGATAATCCCTCTGATTTATGTGTCTCCTAAGTCCTTCAACTGTACATATCCCCCATCTATGACAATGTTTACTTCATATGGTCATAACCAATGCATTCTGAGTTTTCCCGAATGATGAATGGATTTGTTGTCATACATCAACACTAAGTCTCCTTCCTTGAAAGTTTTCCTCTTGATATGTCTGTCATGCCAAGATTTGTCCCTTTATTTTCTATACTTTTTGGTGGAATCCTTCTAGGATATGATATTCCTCCATGATCATAAATTGATTCATCATGTCCTGTACTGTGCCTCGTTCTATCATGTGCGTAATTGCTGCTATGTGCAGACTCGGTACCAAAAATTCTAATGGCACCACTGCTTCTTGTTCGTATACCAATATGAATGGTGTGTGTCCTGTCAACTTCTTGCATGTGGTCATGTATGCCCACAATACTACTAGTACTTTGAGGTCCCAATCATCTCTGTTAACATTACAGATCTTCATCAGTGTATTTTCTAGGATTTTGTTAAATGCTTCTACTGCTCTGTTTGCTTGTGGATGATATGGGGTACTCTTTTGATGATGGACTTCAAATTATTTAGTCATAGATTTAATGGTCCCATTAATGAAGTGAGTGCCTTGGTCGCTCATCAAAATTCTTGGGAAACTGAATCTAGTGATCACTTGTTTAAATAGAAAGTGTGTTGTTGTTTCTGCGCTACAATCTTTAACTGGTGCTGCTTCTGCCCATATTGGAATGTATTTTTTCACAGTGATAATGTACCTTTCTCTTGTCCTCTTTGTTGGTGGGTTAATTTGTCCCAAAAAATATATTGTCCATTTGTCTAATACCTGAAACGTTACCTATGGTCACAGTGACATCTCATCCCTTCTATTCGGTTTACCAACCCTCTGACAAATGTTGCATCTCTGGTAGTACTCTTTCGATTCTCTATGAATGGTCGGCCACCATAGTCCTGCGTGCAATACCTTGTGCACAATATTTTTTTCTACGTAATTTCCTCCTTCTATTCCCTCATGGGATTATCCTAAAATCCTTGGTCTTTCATATTCTAGCACATATCTTTGCAAGATGCTATCTGCACGCATTTTGTATAAGTGTCTTGCAATCAGTTGATAGTTTGTTGCCCAGACTACCAGATTTTTATTCTGCATGGTGTTATATTCCTGTGGCATAGTACCTGTAATCGAGTATTGGATGATGTCTTCAAAGTATTCATTGATGATCTGGACTGAAAATAACTGTTTGTTCAGAAAGTTTTCCTCTAAACTTGTAGGTTCCTCTTCGTTCATGACCCTTGATAGGTGATCAGGTCCTGCATTCATCTTCCCTGGCTTGACTATTACTTCAAAATCAAATTCTTGAAACAATAGTAACCATCAACATATTCTCCCCCCAAACACTGGCTTATTGGCTAGGTACTTAAGGGATGAGTGATATGTGAACATATTAAATTTTTTTCCCAGTAAGTAGTGTCTGAACTTCTACAGTGCGTAGACAATAGCTAGGCCTTCCCTCTCTGTAGTGTTATAGTTTTTCTTTGATTATGATAGTTTTCTTCTCGTGAATGCTATCAGATGATCCAAATATCCTACTCCTGGTTGCACCAAAATAGCTCCAAGTTCTATGGTTGATGCATCTACATGTACATGGAATGTCTTCTCCCAGTATGGAAATACTAGTATTGGTGTGGTAACCATTTTTTGTTTTAGCGTATCCAGACTGTGTTGACAATCTTCATTCCACTGAAACTTTGTATCTCTCCTTAACAGCTTCAACATTGGCATGATTATCTGTGTGTACCCTTTGATAATTTTTTTGTATTATCCTATGTGTCCCAATGTCACTCTTAGTTGATAGACTGTTTTTGGTGGTGGCAAGTTAACAATTACTGCAATCTTTGCAGGGTCTACTAGTAAACCTTGATTGCATACTATATGGCCCAATAGTATCCCAAATGGTGTTCTGAAGATACACTTCTTGATGTTTAATGATATATGGCACTACCTACATATTTCTAACATCAGCTACAAGACCTCTACATGGTATTTCAATAGACTATAGACTGTCCAATCATCTAATTATACTTCTAGAAACTGGTGGATAAATTCCTTAAATGCAGCGATGACTAATATGGAAAACATTGTTCACGCATTATTTACTCCAAATGACATGATTGCGTACTGGTAATATCCCCATTCTATAGAAAACATGGTCTTGTATATGTCTTCCTGTGCTATCTTGATCTTTTTGTAGCCTGAGAATCCATCAGTGAATGAGTAAACTTTGTGTCCCCCTACGTTATCCAACACTTCATCCATGAAAGGTGTAGGGAATGGTTCATGTAGGCATGCATCGTTCAACTTCCTCAAGTCGATGCATATTCTTATCCTTCCTTGTTTTTTCTCTTGAACTACCATCGGGATTATCCATTTTGATTTTTCCACGGGTTCGATGATTATGGATTCAAGCATTCTATCGATCTCATCTTTAACTACCTGCTTATATATCGGGTTTAGTCTGTATGGTCATTGTTTGATCAGTCTTGCTTCATCTTTGAGTGGTATCTGTTAGCACCATAAGTCACCTATGGATTGCATCAAAGGTAAGCCTAATACCCATCAGTTTGTATGTCATAGTGAATAGTTTAAAGGGTTCTCTAATGGATGCAGTCTCAATGTTATATCGCTTTAATTCAGAAAACCGGTTGGTATTCCTAAGGCAAGTGAGGTATTTATCCAACTTCAGTCAGAAAGTTGCAGTAAAGGGTGAGTAGGGAGAAGAAATGGTGAGGAGATGTAAGGGCCTACTATGGACATCCGGTGTTCCAACAGCCTAAGGAAGAAAATCTTCAAGAAAGAGATCCTCTTGGACTCAAATCTTCATACACTAAGACATGTCAAATGACACAATTACAAAAACATGATGATCAAACCTTCATCACGATGCCACTGTAATAGCTCGACTGGATCCTCCAATGCCCAATCTACTCAGTATGAGAGGGAATAATATAACATGAGAAACTGATTAAAAATGGTGAGAATATTGCAGTGATCAAACCTACATCAAAAAAACATCACCACCCTCAACTAGATCCTCAATTCCAAGTGTATTAACATAGTGTTTATGGAGAGATGGAAAGAAGTTGACTTTCATTAAACAAGAAGTCTCAAATTCATGTACATAACTAGAGAACCAAAGGCTTCTTTGAGGCCTTACAATCGGGATCTTAGCTCAACTATAGACACTAACTGAAACTGAGAATGACTCCTAAATACTAAAAAAAAAATGGAACCCCAACAGCAAGTTCAAATTATTACATTAAAGGCATTACATCTGCATTCCTCCTCGCAGACTGTGCAAGTAGTTTCTAGCTAGTCATGAAGCTCAGTCAGACACAATCACATCCTAGAATGGGCCTACGAGTGAGTTGACTAGATGAAAGTCCCTTTTGGGACTTTCCATTAATTATGGAAATGACGTCCAACCACCACCAATTGCTTTAATAATTGCCTCCTCGGGATCGGGGAGGCCCAATCCATCTCTTCATTTGTAGGATGTGGTGACCTCTTCTTCATTGTTTGAGATTACTTGGATTTTATACGGAAGGGTCATATAGGTGGACACGGACAAGGATCTAATGGAGCTGATGAAGTGATTGGTGAAGGCTTGGTAGGCTATGGCGTATGCTCAGTGGCCATGTGGAATGCCACAATCGACGAGGCGGCAGCCAGAGGACGCGAACAATAGGGCGCAGGCACTGAAGTGATGTGGCACAGGGAGGTGACATGGAATACACGTGACAGGAGGTAGGAGGGTGAAGTACAAAGGAGGGATGGTGAGTGGAGGACAGGTGTGAGGGAGAGAAAGGAGGAAAGGGGAGATTTGATATGCAGCGGAGAGATATGGAGTGGGAGACAGGTGGAGAAAAGAGGCAGTTGAGGTAATGGGAAGCGGTAAGCGGTCTACTCGGATGGGGGGGAGATGGTAAGTGGTAAAGCACAGAGGAGGGGGGGGGGTTTGAGTTCATGAGGAGGCGCCTTAATAGCAGGGGGCTCGCACCCGGAAACCACCAACTTGGACCCCCGCCCTCATTAAAGGTAGAATAGTGGGAGGGTTTGATATGGGTTATGCGTTGTAGATCTGAGCGTGTAGATCTTGGCTGCTCAAATCCACACGCTACTTAGTGGAATGCATCTTTTCACACAAACTTAGGAAATGTGGGTTTTTAACCCATTTATTGCCACTTTTTTGCCGAAGGGTTCCATTTCTTAGGAAAACACCCCCCTTACAAATTAATGTGATAACATTATCTTCATTTCTCCTAGCTCTCCCGCTATGCCCTTCATTTCTGTAAACGTTGTGGGGAATAGATAGTTGTACTCATGCAGTAACTCTATTATGCTTTCTATTGTTTGCTCATCCTAGTAGTCTTCTATGCTGGCCATTTTAGGATTCTCCATTGTCCTAATGTTTACTTTCTTCACCTTGATAGGCACAACAATTACTTCTGATTCTAGAGGTCATCCTTCCACTTCTCTTTCGCCTTCTGCTTCCTCGATCTAAATATCATGCGGGTCATCTTCATATGGTGCTTCTTCCTGCACATGGTTTCATGACAATAGTTCTTTCACTCTCTGTCTATTCCATTGTTGTTCCTCTGTTATAATTTTGACTTCTGGTTCCTTAATGAATATCACCACTCTTATATGCTTATGTGTTGCATCTATCTTGGGGTTCTCATGCTCGAATGAGAAAGTGACTGTAAAATTTTGTTGCAATATTGTCCATATTAAAGTTCCTCTACACATTTCATGGTCAATATACCAGTTTGTTGGTATGCTCTCTAAAGTATGTACGAAATGATGAGGCCATTCCTCTGGGGGTGTCATTTTTCACAGTGCTCTGCACTTCTCCAAGTGTTCTATTGATGCCCCCTATCCATTGTAATTTTGTTGGTGGTTGCTTCTCTATATTGTGCCAAACCTTATGCACAGTAAACTCTTACATTGGTACCAATACTTGATTGATTATTTGTGTGCTCCCCACCATCTTGTAGGTGTGGACTTGAGTGCTATATCGAGTGCTAAGAATCTCTGATTTTCTAACACTTCATCCTTGTACTGTGCCAAGAATACTTCTAGATCATTTACTCCATGTAAACTCGGTGGTTCCCTTACCTCCGTACCTACCCATCTTACTGCGTGGTCTATTCTTGCGCATCTTCTTGTGGAAACTTTGTGTAGCCTTTATTTCCAGTTCTCTAAACTCGTATCTGAGTCTGTCACACAAGAAGTAGTTCTCCACCAATTGAGTATCCCATATGTAGTTGGGTTTACATAATCCTTATTGCGCGTAGTTTCTCTATACACCTGGATTATTTCCTCCAAGTCCAAGCAAGTAATCTCTACAAATCTCTCCCCTTCCGATGGGTCTAATGGCACAATGACCCTTTATTCTCCTGACTCAAATTTCATTTTTCGTGTCTTTAAATTTATTATGGCTTGGTTATCAAACTCTAAATCCAAGATGAGCAATGATGGATATGGTATTGTGCCATCTACTATTTCAATCACTTAAAAATCTTCTTTAGTGTGCACTCCATCTAGGTCTACTGTTACTCCTTTCAGTCTGGCAATTGGTAGAACTCTGTGTTGGTTTTTTAGTTTCAGCTGAATGAGTGAATATCCTAATGTGGTCTCTCTCATACATTGCCATGTATTCTTTGGTAATACGTTGAATTTAGATCCTAAATGAAGTATGATATCTCCCATGTTTAAATCTCTGATGTTGGCATTCAAATTGAACTCGCTATGTGTTCTTCTCCTTGTATGTAGGTGATTGACTATTTTTTGTTCTAGTTTTCCTTATGTCTCTACGCTACATCTTTCTAATATATCTTGCAATATTTTGATAGAGGATGGATCATTCAATATTTTTATGCATGTTTGCAAAAATACTTTGATTGTACTTACTTGTCTTAGGGGCTGGGTTTCTTTGGTATGATCCAACGATGTAGGCATCTCGTACTATGGTACTGTTGACAGGGGAAATTGACCGTCCATCAACTAAAAGAGTGAGTCCGGTCTGGGGTTGTCTAAATAACCCAAGTCGTTTGGTGTAACTCATTGTGACGAGTTTAATGGCTCTGTTATCCAATCTAACAATCCTAAAAGAAACGAATAAAAGAGAGAAATAACTAACTAATTATTAAACACTATATATATATATATGTACATATGCTCTAATGTAACTGTAGTTGTTGTATTTAAGCAGAAGATATACAAGTCTTGTTTATTTACATGATTTACAGGATGCAAGTTTTAATCGAAACTTACGAAAATCAATGGAAAAATGATTGCTTCTAGGAAGCAGATAAAGAAAGAACATAAAAATATTTATTGTTTTTCTTTTATAAATTTAAAGAATCTTGCAAAAAAGTTAATGAAACATGAACATGTGGATAGTCAAAGATGAATCATACATTCTAGTTTCAATGATATGTAAATGACATAAAAATACAAAGAAGCTATCATGTCAATGAATTAGTGAGGTGTATCCAAGCATTTGCATGAGTGGTGAACACCTAACTGCCATGTCCAAGAGAGAAATCTGCAATGAACCTTATGACTGTTCTAAATAAATTCAAAACATGTATTGGCAGCTTAGGTTTTAATGACAGAAAAGGAAACACAAACATAAACCTGTGATCTCATAATTATACATGATTACAACAAGATAAATCTGGAAGCAATCTATGCATTTTATCATTCAATTTAAAATTCAAAGATAAATCTCATTATTTAAATCGAAGATATAATCACAACATTTGTATTTTAAGAAGCAAATGATAGATGATATTTATAATATAAACCTCCTACACATCACAGATCATTTAATCTAAAGATATCAGACCTGCACATGTAACAGGATTAAAAAAACATAAATAACAACATTATAAACAAAGGGCTAAATCCAAAATGCATATATGTCGTTCTATTAAGTTTTTGGAATCACTTGTCCATTCTATAGTCCTGGAAGAAATGTTTTGGATAATAGACTTTAAAGATTGGAAAAATTAATACATAAATGATAATAATTAACCATGTATTGATAAAAAAGACTAAAGCTATTTCCCCCAGATGGGGTGATATTGGGGCACACTTTGCAAGCAGCGGAGGTCAGCATCAGCCACCGAGGCATGGAGCCACGTGATGGGCTCCTGCCACCACCCGCCACCCTCCTCCGGCATTAAACGGGACCTTCCCTGACATAAATGCGCATTTATGCATTTCTCTCCTCCTTACGAGTGTCTTAGCATGGCTTTGCCACAGATGAACATACCCCAACTCTGCTCAAGTGCCGAAGGGCTCCTCCCTTCGCAGCCTCGGTCTGATCTAGTTCGAATCCTTAGGCTCTTTGTTGGCCTTACTTGTCTCCGCGCCTTCCACTTCGGCCTGGTGCACCCTACTTCTTTGCACAACCATCAACACTACCAAATGCCACGACCGAGGGGGAGGCTGAGGCGAGGCTCTCCATGGAAACCTCGGAGGCCTTCACTCTAGCCTCCTGACTCACCCTCCATCTGCTCCTCCCCTCCCGTCCAGCCAGAGCCCTTCACTCCTCCCTCTCTAGTTCTGTTGGTCTGGAAGTTGCACTCTCTGGCAATTATCCTTTGGACTCCAGGCTCACCTTCACGTCTTTGTATCACCCCCACTCTGCCTGAACCGGACCCTACACTAGTCTCTAATTTTCTAAGAAGCTCAGGCGGCGCGCCCCCTCCTCCCCGTAGGGCAGGGAACTCTGAATACCAGCCTTCTGACTCCTACAATGGGATGCAGCTCAGAGAAAGCTTAGACATCATTTATGGACTGGTTTTTGATCTTCGCCAAGGGGTGGAGGACCTCCATTTCCGCGTGCAGACCACAGACGAAAAGATAACAACCCTTCTTCTCCAGCTCCTTGCCTCCATGCGCGAGGCCTTCCCTTCCGACCTGGCTGGAGAGACTTCAGAAGAGGTGACCCGAACAACAGCCGATGGAGAAGACGCCACGGAACAATGCTCAGTAGAGAAGGGGCTGGAGCAACCCAGGTGCATGACAACGGAGGTAGACTTGGCTAGTCGACAGCTGCACGACGCGATGACAGATGTCGATGGAGCTTTGGACAGGGCGATAGGCGAGGTGCTATGGGCGAATGAGGTGACGTACGTCGAGGAGGAACCTTGGCCGGGGGACCTCCAAGCCACATGGTCAGGCTATCTGCCAGGTGTTTAGGTTTATAGTTTTATTTGCATTCATGATGTTTCTGTTAGTTTCACTGGGGGAATAGTTTATCTAAAACCTTTCTTTCTTAGTTATTACAATACTTAAGCCTAACTCCTATGCTGGCTGGACTGGTTTCCCCTCTGTTGGGGAATTCCAGTAATAACAGTATGACTATGGTTGTATACTGGAACTCCACTGTGATTTTCGAAGGTTTTTAATATACAATACTTCTTACTTAAAAAAAAGAAGAGACTAAAGCTATTTAAATCAATTCATAATCAATTATTCAAAGAATATGAATATATTATAATGAAAATAAAACCATTTTACTCATAGGACAAAATCCATTAAGAAACCTGGAATTCCATATTCTTCTTTGAAAATACTCGTCCATTCTCCCAAAGATTCTAGCCATCCATTACTCCATTTGAAAAGAAATAAAAAGTTTACAAAAGCAATAATATACAAAAGAGGAAGGATTAAAATCCTCCTCTCCAATTCTTCGATCCATTGGCTCTGATCTTTCTCATATATTTATATAATGAATGAATAGTCTGGGTGTCACTATTAAGTTTTGCCACCTAAAATTTTCCTCGTCAAAAGACATCAATATCTCTCAAATCATGCATTGTTTTGGGAAAATCTCTATGCAAAAGGTAAATGGGTCCATTTCGGTTCTGGGTTTTCAACTGTTTCTTCAAATACCTCACGGTTTGGCTGGAACCAGTTCTGCAAAATCGTCTGTCTGATATTGACTCCTTTCCAAATTTTATCTGTTGTTGCTCATACAATTATTTGTAGCAATCCAAAATTATTTTTGGATCAATCATCTTAAACGTATTTGGATAATAAAATCAATCCATGATCAGATGCATATCAAATATTCGATAATAGAAACCTGTGAAACAAAAAGAAACCTAAATTAATAACCTAAAAATTGTGAATAAACAAAATCTAGAAAAATAAAAAATAAATTTAAACTAACTATAACTTATAAACAAATATTGTTTATAATTTTCTTTCAAATATGATCTAGAAACTTCAAGTTAATGGAGAAAAAATATTAATTTTGGTTTTTTACAAAATCAAACAAATGATAGATAATTCTTTGATTATTATTATTTTGAAATGAGATGCAAAATGAAAAAAGAATTTAATTAATTAATATCACCAAATGATTTCATGAAAATGAGAAACCAACCAAGATATGATTTGATGAAGTATTGAACACATTATTCAAAATAGTCAAACTTTCTAATGAACAAAAGAATGAACACATAATCATAATTTAAACGAAAGTAAACATTTGATAAAAATTAACGGTTTTGTTTAAATTGCGATTTTTATGCTCGTTTCTAACTTTTAACATATACTCTTGTAATAAATGTCTCATACTATAGTGAATGTATTAAATTTGTCTCAAAGAAAGCCAAGGTATGGAACTACTTGAAAAGGTTGATTATGTAGCTCATTATAATTATCAAGATTCTAATGGGGGGCCCTTTAAATTTTGTAAAACATTTAGGGGGAGTTGTTGGGGCCCAACAAATGGTGACTTACTGGGTGAAATAGTTATCTCTGATCTAGTAAGATTTCATCTCAGGAAGAAAATAATAAAACTTGAAAAAGGATTTAAGCTCCCTAAAATAAATTCACTCTGAGACCATATAGTATTAGGATAAGCTCAATGCTATAACCAGAAAATAGAATTTTCTTTGCAGAAGATTATGACCTAAAATAATGTCTTAATCAAAGAGTCATGATGTTTATAAAAGAACTTCAATACCGTTGACAGAACCACTGCTACCAGCAGACGTCCATAGCCTCGACATAGATGTCATTTAACCCACTCAAATTATTTAATCCCATCCAATAGTTGTATCCACATGATGTATACTTCCATAAAAGTTAATTTAAAAACATATACCTGCTACCTCTCGACCCGACATTGCTTTGTTGCCAGCAGGCCTGTTCAGTACCCCAACGAAGTTGTCTTGGTATCATGTGTGCATTTACCTGTTGTCAGCGAGCCTGTTCAGTACCCAGACAGGTTTACACACACTTCCCACACATAAGTGCTTTCAACCCTCTTATGCCACTTTTAAATAATAATACAATTATAGATTTCTTGATGACAAAGAGAGTGGGGTGATACTGGAGGTTAATTGCAATACATGTGAATAGTTGACCATGTTATTTATTTTCTTTCAAAACTGGAAGTTTTATCATGGTTTAGAGATTTTAGATTTCCTTTAAGAAATCATCTAGAGAATGGGGAAGTGCTTAAAAGTGATTCCTTAAGAATATGTACGGCGTAAAAAGTTTAAAGATCATCGTAATTCTCAAAGATTTAAACCATATCTCTGGTGTAATACTCTGACAAAGACAATTTGAGGAAAAAATGAAAGTGACAATTGACTTAAAAATCAATTGTCTGAGATATATCTTAATATCAGGACCTCTTTGAACTATTTCAATTTGCTTGAAAAAAACAAGGCTTAAAATAAATGCTTCCTTCGACAATAGTTCTTTGATCATAAATATATTGATTCAAAAAGAAAGATAAGAATAAAACTCATTCAAAATAATCAAAGAAAACAAAAACACACAACAAACCAAATCAAATTTTATTAATGGGATTCAAAATCAGAAGTACACAAAATCAAAACAACAAAAGAAAACATTTTAGGAAATGATTTTGGCCAAAGATAAACTTGAGTTTTTGTATCCACTATCATCTCACTGTAAAATAAAGGAAGAACTAAATCATATAAAATATCATGTGTGAGGAAGATCTTTTCTTAAGATAGTGATGCATAAGATGTTACTTTGACCAAGCATTATTATTATTATTAAAAATAAAAGAGACTAAAAATAGGAAAATCCTCATTAGGATGAGTGCAGTCCTACTCGTGGCACCTTGGGTTAGGGTTGAATTGATAGTTTAAATGTATTTATCTCTTTACTTTCCATTTAAAATTTTCATGATGATACTGCGTTTTTGAAAATAAATATTCAACGAAAAGAAGAGAGAAAAAGATTTAAAGTGGAATTCCCTGACAACATTCATATTATGGTTCTCTTGGTGTGCCCACTTGTGTTCATAACTGCATTATTACAAAGAGAAAAACTGAGAAATAAAACTAAAAGAA
>ML781173.1:789866-800303 GCA_009831015.1 Picea engelmannii | reverse complement strand
TAGTGATTTTGTTACGACATGTACACTTATTTACTTACATCAATAATACTAGTGAATAATGTATGTTTTTAGAAATACAAGTACTAACTCACTATATATCATATAATTGATTTATGTTGCGGGGAATATAGTGGAAATGTTAATCAACCCTTCTCAATATATTTACTCTTTTTTTTCTTCTGCCTCTAATATGTTGACATGCCATAACTCTTATAAGATCTGGATGAGGATTATGAAAAATGATTTGTTATTTTAATTTAACCTAATTTAGACCTATTGATACCTAATTCTAATCGTCACATACCTAATTCTAATCCTTCTCTAATATCCATATGTTTTAAAAATATTAAAAATATCCTCTGACCCCTATATACTAGGAAATATATTGTTTTCATGTTTTTAGAATTTTAAACCCCCCAATATGAACTCACGTAGTATAGTATTGCCTAGCTAGTGAAACCACGTAAAAGGTTTACGTTATGGGCATTATTTGAAATTTGGATGGACATTCTATAGATAATTGTTCCATTCTATTCCACTCTCCATTTGTAAAATGGTATATCTTTAGGGGAAGAATAAGTAAGGTCCAACTGCCCCTTTTGCATTCATATTTTTAATTCATCCTTGTCATTGTTTAACCTAGTTTAGAAGGGTCAAAGGGTCAGTTGATCCTTCATCATACAATTTTTTCAGTGAATCCTTTTTGAAATTAATGGAAGAGGTTTGCACTAGGGGAATAATGTGGAAAGGTCGATCGACCCTTCTATAGATAATTGTTCCCTTCTAGTTAACTGTCCATTTCCTGGATTGGTATTTCTTTAGGGGAGGAATAAAAAAGGGTTAGGAACTCCTTTTGCATTCATATTTTTAATTAATCCTTATTATTGTTTGAGCTAGTTTGGAAGAATAGGTCAACCATTCCTTATATAAATTTTCAACGAATCATTTTAAATTTAATAGAAGAGGTATTTGTTGGGGGAATAATGTGGAAGGGTAGACAAACCATTTTATAGAGAATTTCTCCATTTCAGTCAACTCTTAGTATCCTAGAATAGTACCTCTTTAGGTGAAGAATAAGGAAGGAATGATATCCATTTATGCATTTACATTTTTAATTAATCAATTTTGGTATATCACCTAATCTAGAAGAGTCGACTGACACTTCCTTGTATAACTTCTCAGTGAAGCCTTTTCAAACTCAAAGAAGAGATTTGCATTGGGAGCATAATGTGGAAGGGTCAGTTTACCCTTGTATATATAATTGTTTCATTCTAGTCAAATCTCCATCTCGTAGAATGACATTTCTTTAGGGGAATAATAAATAAGGGTTGATTGCCCCTTTTTCATTCGATCTTTTTAATTATTTTTCCAATTAATCTTTTTTGTTATTTTTCCTACTATGTAAGGGTTGATTGACCCTTGTATAAATTTTCAATGAAGCCTTTCAAACTCATAAAAGAGGCTTTCACTAGGGCATAATGTGGAAGTCTCACCTTGTACCCTATACTACATTGTACCTCTCAAGTATCCAAACACTCAACCATGTGTATCCATGAGGGTTGCTCCTTGAGAATTGTTAGGAAGGACTCATCTAGGAAATTTCCACTAACCAATTGCCCTATCTTTGGTTCCGAGAGGTGAGTCCCATGAAGTAGTTGATGTTTGACTTTACAACAAAGTAGATAGAAAAGGCCCTATATAACCAAAACATATAGGGATGACACCAGAGGGAATCCCTATCTAATTTATTGAAATAGTCCCATTTGTTCATATTTTCTTTTATTAATGAAGAAATTACAAGCCAATGAATTAGTAAAGTAGGTTTCCACACTAATTTTGAATATGAGACTAAGTCCTATGACTTTGAGGTTCATTTTGATCAGGAGAAATTTCCTTAACCAAATAGGGAGATTAAAATCATTTCTGTAGGATATGGTCAAGACCTATTTAGCAACAAACACACTCTTCGGAGTGGATAATGTCAAGGTTGGGACCAGAGGTTTGATTGATACTCCTAGATCTTTAAATAATGAATATTCCATGACCATTTCATTTCATATTGAAGGAAATGTAACATGTTTCATGCATCTATGAAGATGTATCTTAGTGGCCATTCTATTAGGCTTCTATCGAGGTGGATCTTGTATGAGGGAGGACACCTAAGACGTATTTCTACAGGCCTCGATATTTCATCACCCTTTGTCTCCTAGTTATAAAAACCTCAATTATACCTTCACTTATCACCATAGTGGATTTTATCACTTCTCATGGTAGGTGTTTGGACAGCTGTCATCCTTCTCTTTATTCTCTTTTCTCGGTGGGCCCCCAATGATTTAGATGGAAGAGTTTGGAAGAGTTATAGTCTAGGCCTATATATAATATATTATATATGTAATATATAATACTTATTATATATATAATATAAAAAAACAAAAATTAAAAACGAAAATCAAAACAACATAAAAAAAAATGAAAATAAAACAACATATCATTACAAACAAAACAAAACATATTTCAAAACGTAGCCTTTATACACTCGCGCGTAGAGCTGCAAGCTACCACCACCACAGTCCCATAGATTTGGAGCACGTAAGGGAGAGGAGGATGAGAGAAGGAGGAGGGCACACAATTTGTAGAGGCCAGGGCACGGTCATTTGCAGAGGAGGAAACATGATTTTCATAGGAGGAGAGCATACTAGTTGTAGAGGATAGGGCATAGTCATTTGCAGAGGAGGGCACATGGATTTGTAGAGGAGGAGGGCACATGGTTTTGCACCAGAGGAGGGTACATGACCGAAGGAAATGGTTTTACTTCTTTCTCCTATCTCTTGACTTCTTTCCCCTTGATTGTGCCATGAGAAGAAAAAATCCCCATGGCAGTAGTGTAAGTTAATAACCATTGAATATAGTCCAAAACGAATATTTGAAGAAAGTGTTGAAGAATTTGGGGATAGGGCAACAAGTAAGAATGAAAAAATAAATCTAGCAGCTATTCCCCAATTTCATAGAATGATCACTGAGGTCCTAGACACTTTTATCCTTGAATTTGAATCCCTTTGCAACACTTATGAATATAATAATTATGCCCAGTTGAGAATTTTCCCCTCTACCTTGAAGGAAATATCCCTCAAATAGTTCATAGGTCTAGATATACATAATATTTAGACATTGGAAACTATGAAGAATCGTTTTGTAGAGAAATACACTGACTATTGAAAATATGGAGACTCAAGAGATTAACTATTCCAAATGACTTAGAAAGGACAAAACATTAGAGGACTATGTTAAGATATTTCACTTTGGTTAAAAGAGATCTATCAATTGCTCAATTGACAAAAAATCTCATAAGACAATTCTCCCTAATACATGATTCATGGGCCCTAATTGTGTATCCATTATGATCACTGACACAATCTTAACAAGGATGATTATAGGCCCAACTTCAAATATTGAGCACAACAAGAATGATCCTTGGGGCCTAATCCATGAATTGACGATGAAGATCTAAGGATTTAGTCCCTAATACATGATTCATGAGCCCTAATTGTGTATCCATTATGATCACTGACACAATCTTAACAATTGAAATTGGAAAACTTATCTATCACAACAATTCCTTGGGGATGTTGAATACATTAACTTATCAAGACATGTCAAGTTCATTTTGAAACTTGGTAGTCATAATTAATTAAGGAAAATCTTGGCTATGAATATTGTTAACACATTGTTAGAATTTGATGTGAGCATCTAGGAGGTCTAGATTTGCAAGAACACATGTTAGTATATTCCACACATTGTCTAGCCATTTTGTATATATACAACACTTTAGACATTGTCTAATATATACTCCCTTAATATCATATACAGTCACACAAATCCTTTAACAATATCAATGTAATAATGTCAATGAACACTAAGATCAATACTAATCCCATTATAAGCATGCACATGACATTATAATGTGTCAATCATAGGATATATAAGCCAAATGGTCCAAAGCATATAGTTACAAATCATGTATCTTGAATTCTAACACATACAAGACACCTTTCCATTCTAACACAATGTAGGGTCCAAGGCTAAGTCTCGAGCTAAAAAAGAGGTTAGGGAGGGAAGTAGCTTACCATTTGTGGGGCCTTTAGAGTAGGGAAGACCCCTAATTTTTTTTCCCAATGATCATTCACTCAATTAATTCTGGAGGGGTTATGGGTGCCCAAAAACAACAATCCTTAAAATGAATGTGTGCAATTTACAAACCAGATGTCTTTCTTCTCCAAGAAATTGTGTGTGTTGGCTCTAAAGCTGCAGAATTTTTGTCTTCCTTTCTAAAAGAATGAAAAAAAAAAATGGTGGATTTTGAAGAACTTTTAGGAGGGTTAGTCTTAAGGTGGAATGCCAATCTAGTTGCAATGTCCTCCAATTTCTTAAATCCAAGTATTGATATTGAAGTCGGGTCTATAGAATTAGGGAAGGTGTATATAATTATTAACCAGGCTTATTAGAGATGGAAATATTGGTGAAATATGGAATTCATTAGGTTATTTTCCACGCTTATTGATGAGGAAACGAAGGTAGGTATAGAAGCACAAGTGGCAAAGGATGGGATAAAATTAGTATTAAACTCCTTCAAAGGAGCCTTGGTATTAAATCATTATGAAGAACATTTTGGTTTTTTATACAATAGACAAATACATGATGTTGTGGGATCGACCCAAGAAGGACTGCACACAAATAAAACCCAGAAACCACCTATTGTTGTCATGAAGTTGGACCTTGAAAAAGCATATGACAAAGTGAACTAGTTATGCCTTAGATTGTTATTGCTCCATCTTAGAATGAATCTACATACAATAGAATGGATTATGGGGTGTCTTTCATCAACTTCCTTTACAGTTCTTATAAATGGTTCTCCCTCTAGTTTTTTAAATTCAAATTGAGGCCTATGACAACAATGCCCTTTATCTTATTTTCTCTTTTTATTAGTAGTGAAATGATTAAGTACTGTGATCAAAGATGCTAGGAGAACAAGGTTAGTAAAGGGAATAAAAAATTATAATTCATTGGTCATTTCACATCTACTCTTTGTATATGACATAATGACTTTTAGACATGGATATTTAAGGGAAATTATAAGAATTAAGGAGATTTTGGGAATCTATTGTAAAGTTACAAGTGTGGAGATTAATTTGAGGAAGTCTTCTATGGTGTTCAATGAATTAGCTAAAGAAGAAAGATTCCAAATTGTAAATATTCTTCCTATGAATTAGTTGGAGACAAATGCATTGAATGCATTTTCTACTAAGGGAACCAACAACCTCAGTCCATTTCCCTTGTCATGATTTACCATCAATTCAAATATGCTAAGTATACATATCCATCCTCAATTGAACATTTAACTTACTAGTTGACAAGCACCTTAAACTACCATGCTCTTACTGAGCCAATTGTGCCTCCACGTCATAATGAAAGAATCATCATGGAAGATAAKAAATCACACCTTATATTTTTTGCATCTAGTATGCTAATTCTTCATCATAGACATATTTATCCAAGTTTAAGATACTTTAGGGTTCACCCACATGAACAATTTGCCTTGTTAAATCAAGCTCGAAGGCTCTGTTATGTAATTGTTTCAGGATTACTAAACACAAATACATTTCCCAATTATGAATATTTTTATTTTCTCCTCTAAAATAGATTTCCAATGCCTATACTCTCTTGCCATTATGAGTTTGTAGTTGAAAGTTACATCACCTAGAAGTTAAAAAACTCATGCATTTTTTGTTCTTTTGTTGGTGCATTTCAACACCACAGACCATCTTCCATCACCAGTGGACAAAAATTGGGAGAACTATATTTTTTTTTTGTATTGGTCGTTAATGATATTCTTATATGTGAATGCTCAACAACCTTTTCCTCGATAATTTTTTGTTCAAGACAACTTATTCATCCTTTTGAAGATGAGAACTTGCCTCATTTGGCACTTTCCCATTGCCATAAAATATGGCGAAAATCCATATATTTCAAACTACAAAGATTCAAGAAATTTTCACTTGGACAAAGTTATTCAAATTACTAAGGAGATGAAATGTTTTCTTGGATAAATTTTCCTGATTTGTAGTTTTAGGTCCCTTTCCTTCAAATACAATTTATAAAAATGTCAAAAAATGTCACAAAATAGTGATTTTGGCCCCATTTTGTCTATTTCACTAAGAATACCTTGGAATCTATCCAAATGATTTTATGGGATTTCTTGTGTTCATCGATACTCCTTGTCTAGTTTTCATCATGAATGAAATTGTTGGCAGGAAGTACAATATTGTCATCTAAAAACTGCATTGTGTCAATTTTCAGGAATTTAGTGCCAAATACACAAACTTGAGCTCAAGGAAATTTTCATAACAACTTTGATACAAAATTCCATGTGAAATTTCAGCTCCATCTGAGTTTGTATGCTCAAGTTATGCCCAAAATAAGGATTTGGTTACTATATAGTTTTTGCTATGTGCAAACATTTATTCATCGACATGGGTCGAAGGCCTCTCTCACATGAAATAATTGATTTATTTCGAAGAAAATCATATTCTCATTCCTTGATCCACCTTTGATCTAAGGTTATTCTCATTCATTTCACATCATCGACCCTATTGGTAATACATCTTTCTAGCATCAACCACCTTTTAAAATATCCTCCCTCTTCTTCACTATTGGACCTTCCTTCAAACATTGCTCATTGAGCCTCCTTCCAACTTTGACCATCCAACCTATTCGAACCAAGTCATTAGGCTCTTTTGCATCATTGACCAACATTTGAAATTCACGGCCAATTGAAACTTTCGGTTAATTTTGAATTTTGGCCCCTTTTCAAAGACCAAGTTGATTTGAAACTTCCACCCCTTTTGAGACTTCAACCATTGTTCAAAATTGAGGCCATTGGGACTATTTCCATGTATTTCATCGGTCATTGGCCACTTTTTAAACTTTTCTCAACATCCATACTTCGAACTTAACTCCATTGGAAACTCTAAAACATCACCCATCATGCAAATTCAAACTTTGTGCCATTGGCCCTCTTATAAACTTCAAGGCATTTATGGACAAGGTCATTAGGCCTCTTCCAATATTTGGACCATGTTTGAACATTAGGGCCAAATTTAAATTCAACCCATTCTCGAACTTTGGGCCATTACAAAATTTTAAGCATTTCTCCAACTTTGGCCCACTTCTAAACTTCAGGGCATTTTGGAATATCGATCTATTTTTTAATTTAAGCCCCTTGAGCTGTTCCGAAACATTGGTCATCGAGCAATTTTAAAACTTTAGGCCATCGTCACTTTTTTGAAATTCAATCCATCCTACCACTTTTTAAACTTCATCTAATAAAAATACTTTCAACGTAAGCCCCCTTAGCATTCTGAAACAAGGATAATGGGCCACTTCGGTATCGGGGCATTAAGCCATTTCAAAACATTGGGCTTCTTATGAACTTTTTCAAAACTTAATAGGAAGGCCATGATTTTAGCACTTGGACCTGCAACTTTATGCAACTTTATGAAAAATGCAACGTTATGCAACAATGCAACTTATGAAACTTTATGCAAATTTACGCAACATGCAACTTTATGAAACAATGCAACTTACACAACTTTATGCAACTTTACACAACTTTACGCAACATGCAACTTTATGCAACAATGCAACTTATGCAAATTTACGCAACTTTATGCAACATGCAACTTTATGCAACTATGCAACTATATGCAACTTATGCAACTATGCAGCTATATGCAACTTATGCAACTATATGAAACTATATGCAACTTATGAATGTGTGACCTATATCCTCCTAATGCAACTTATGAATGCAACTATATCCTCCTAATGGCTCTAAGTTCCTTCTTAGAGGCCTTGAGATCCAAATATGATGCATAAAACCTATGAATGGTGCCCATATGGTGTCCTAATAGCCATTATTATTATTTAAAGCATACCAATGTTGCCCATATTCCTAATTGGAGGCCTTGATCTTGGTCATTAAGAACATAAGGTTCATTTAAATATTAATTCCCTTTTCTCCTTCCCTTGATGATGGTACAAGCCTAAACTCCCATATGTGAAGTGAAAAAATACTAATGGTCTCCAAATCCCACCTCGAGGACAAATATCCCTTAAAGATTATCTACATGATCATTCAATGGTGTTCATAGACCTTGAGGCCAAATATCTCTTAAATAATATCTACATGGTTATTTGAGGCCTAGTTCATGGGCCTTGAATTTGAGAACTTTCATTGTTAGATTAATGTTCTTGTTTTCTTCCCCTAGACATGGTACAAGCCTTGAGAACCGTTCTTATTATGAAAAGCTATTAATGGCACCAAAGATCCCACATAGAGGCTAAAGATTTTTACATATGTCTTGTGTTGTTTTTTGACAACTTCATCATGAAGCTTAATCCTAAGAAGATTTAAATAGGACCTAAAAACCTTATGTTCTTTCCCTGACCATGAACAAGACCTAAGTTCCATACATGGTGTGAAAAAATTGTGAATGACACCCATATCCCACCCAAGCACCATAGTCTATTAAATAGGATAGATGTGGTGGTTTGAGGCCTTTGTAATGGCCAATGAGCCAAAGAAAATATGTTTAGGACCTAAGGCCCTTTTTTTCATCTCTAGTGATGGTACACACCTTGAGACCTATTCTTATTATGAAAACGTACCAATGGTTCCAAATGCAACTATATTGCAACTATATGGCGGATAGGTGTGGAAATTTCAACTTTATGCAACTAAATGCAACTATATGCAACTATGTTGGTACTATATTGCAACTATATTGCAACTTATGCAACTATATTGCAACTATATGAAACTATATTGCAACTTATGCAACTATATTGCAACAATTTCATATGCAACTATATGCAACTATGCAACTATGGAACCTGCAACTTATGCAACTTCAACAACTTTATGGAACTTATGCAACTTTACGCAACTTTATGCAACAATGCAACTTATGCAACAATGAAACTATATGAAACTTATGCAACTATGCAACTATATGACAGATAGGTGTGGCAATTTCAACTTTATGCAACTAAATGCAACTATATGCAACTATGTTGGTACTACATTGCAACTTATGCAATTATATGCAACTTATGCAACTATATAGCAAATTATGCAACTTATGCAACTATATAGCAACTTATGCAACTTATGCAACTATATTACAACTATATGCAACTAGGTGTGGCAATTTCAACTTTATGCAACTATATGATGGATAGGTGTGGAAATTTCAACTTTATGCAACTATATGATTGATAGGTCTGGCAAATTCAACTTTATGCAACTACATCCAACTGTATTGGTACCAAAAACATATATTGGCACGATAACTTATCTTCTTGTTTTAACGAGTGTAGGTACCACCAAATAGTTATCTGTTGGATCTATCTTCCTCGAGTGATGATCAAGATATAGTAAGAGAGGTTGAAAGTGATATGTGTTGTACTAGATCTACCGGTTCTATATCAACTATATGTAACTATGAAACATGCAACTTATGCAACTTAAGTAACTTTATGGAACTTATGCAACTTTACGCAACTTTATGCAACTTTACGCAACTTATGCAACAATGCAACTTATGCAACTATATGACAGATAGGTGTGGCAATTTCAACTTTATGCAACTATATGCAACTGTGTTGGTACTATATTGCAACTTATGCAACTATATGCAACTTATGAAACTATATTGCAACTTATGCAACTTATGCAACTATAATGCAACTATATGCAACTATATTGCAACAATTTCGTATGCAACTATATGCAACTATGCAACATGCAACTTAAGCAACTTAAGCAACTTTATGGAACTTATGCAACTTTATGCAACTTTATTGCAACTTATGCAACTATATTTCAACTTATGCAACTATATGCAACTTTTGCAACTTATGCAACTATATTGCAACTATATGCAACTAGGTGTGGCAATTTCAACTTTATGCAACTATATGATGGATAGGTGTGGCAATTTCAACTTTATGCAACTAAATGCAACTATATGCAACTGTATTGGTACCAAAAACGTATATTGACACGATAACTTATCTTCTTGTTTTAACGAGTGTAGGTATCACCAAATAGGTATCTGTCAGCCACCCTTGTAACCCCTGTTGGTACCCCTTCGAGTGGTAGCGCATCAGACAGCACCTGTGTATGGATCGGCCTAGATTTCCTGAAGCCCTCTTTAGATAAACCTATCATCCGTCGGACTGCTATAGTGTCACTGAGAACAGCACTCGAGAAGATACTCTCTAGTACCTGGGTAGTCGGGTAGTACGGCTAAGGGTACGGTCTATCCTCCTTAGTTAGTGCCCTGAGATATTGGGCCGAGTACTACTGTTGGACCCTGC
>ML781173.1:710624-753504 GCA_009831015.1 Picea engelmannii | reverse complement strand
AAATCATTGTAAGTTGGTTCATATTGAGATTAATGAAAAAGATGCTTTTCCCGTCCCAAATACATGAGTCTTATCTATGTTATTTGATTTGTGTTTAATCTCTAACCCTCTAGTATATTAGTAGCATGCATGCGTAGTTTTGTCTTAATTGCAGGATCAATTTGTGGAAGGAGCAGCAGCAGCAAGGAGATAAAAGCTCAACGGAGGATCTACTTCAACCGTGGATAAAAAGGTTAGTTGATTCTTCCCATGTTTGCCTAAGAAAAAGGGTTATAGGTTTGGGTAGGAGGTTAAAAGTTATTCTTGAAGGGTCATGATCTGCGTACAAGTTTAAAGCCCTAGCTTGTTAGTCCGTAGGGTAGAATACCCCACAACATTAGGATTCACGATATTGCGAAGTCCGAAGTCCCGACGGAGTAAAGGGGCATTGAAAGGTCAACCTTACGGACACATCAGCATTTCATAAAATTGGGTTTCGGGAATCGTGGGAACAAGTGGCTTGACACCGCGACCGCCAAAATCACGATAAGGAGAAGTCCAAAAGAGAAAGAGGAAAGGTCAGCGTTGACTGTTTTCAGGTTTCAAAGATCTGGAGATAAGGTGCTTGACCACCAGATCCTCTTAAGTGCGAAGTCCGATCTCTCGAAGTACAAGGCAGAAATTCTTGAAGTTGATTGTGGGTGCAGATTTCCCGAAAGGGAAATAGAAGAGCCATTTTCAAAATCTCTTCGGGCCAGTGTAAGGGGAAATATCCTATTGGAGTGGACCTTCCGACCTTCAGGTTGGGGAGGGTTACGTCAGTCTCACTCTATTCGAACCCAACACATCTATTCACATGGTGTAGACTCATACCATGATAGATTGTTTCGAATACTTTGGGTGAAGTAAGAGCATCACATACTATTTTCTCCTACCTAACATACATGGTACCACCCCACATACATTTCTTTTGTAGAGGTTTAGTTTCTTCACTCCCTTGGTCCCAGATATCCTCTGTTTTTTTATTTTGAGACATAGATCCATTGTGTATTTCTCCATGGCTATGATCAACATTCACATGGATCCACTGTGTATTCCTCGTGGCCATGTTTTCTATTTTTTATATCTTACATGGATCCATTGTGTATTGTTTGTTTCCATGGACATTAGATATACTTTCATATATGCCATGGATTGTATTTGATTTATTTTCCATGCTTACATCACTCCTGAGCATGGGTATGGACGACTTGGGATAGAGAATACTCTTACTTGATCTTTATTAATGGTTTCTATTCTTGGATCAACTGCTCGAGAACCTTCATTTGGCTCTACTTCAATGCATCCTCAACTCTTAGAGTTATAATGTATTTTGGCCATCAATTTCTCTTCTGACCTCACACATTAGGGCGCATATATTATACCACAATTTTCCACACCATTTTCATTGTGAGATGGACTAACCATTGTCCCTAACTTGAAACTTGAAATCCCAAGTTCCCTCATCAAAATCACTTAAAAAACAATGTTTTTACCGATAGCTATGGGTTTCCTTGGTGCAACATGCAGACATACATGCCATGCTAGTGTACAACCCATGGATGCCCTAAAAAAATGTGAAAAATAAAATAATTCCATAATTTCGAGCAGAGATTTTAGTTGGGATTATTTCCCAACCTACCTAATCATGTACCAAATGGAATTAAACCTCCTTAACCTATTGAGGATGGTATAAAATCACCTTTTGGGGCATGGATGAGGAGGACAACCTAGGTGAAAATTTATGCTGATGAAATTGAAAGTCTCCCTATTCCCCTTCATCCTCTGAGTAGCATCCCTGTAACCTAGAACCCTTGTTCCAACTTTCCTTCCTTTTCATTATATGGGAATAATGTGTGTTCATATCCTTATTAGGTCATCCAAGGAAGATAAATCTTACTGAGTGATTCTTGAAGGAAATTTTGGAGGAACCTAGGTGGTTGGCTTTGAGGTAATGTTGGTGGTTGGAGTTAGGTCATAACCACTTCTTTTATCGTTTCTAATAAAGAGTTCTAAACAAGACATCTTCTCCAACTTGTTTCTTCTAGCCAAATGTTTTATCATGTTTTATTGTGTTGACCAAAAAATTCACTCAAATGATAAAACTTAATGTTATATAACTTTCCTATCAATTGTAAATTCTCCAGGAAGTGTTTATAAGAGGATGGTAATTATTCAATGAAGATATTTTTCATCAAACTATCATCACAATAATAAATCCCACCTTTTTTATTTCTTGTTTGATGTTTTGTAGTCTAGAAATATGTTGATACTGAGAGGGGGGGTGAATCATTATCATGTACAATTTAGCACTTTTTACAACTTTTATTTTCAATGAGATAATGCATCCAATATGCAATAGAAGAAGAAGATGAAATACACAATGTACAATAGATTTGCGTTGAAATCCATGGAATTTTTTCTTATATAATAAAAAAATTAGATTTAAAGGAAGCTACAACTTCCAATATTTTCCAAGACCAATGGGAAGGAGGCACCAACCCCCTAGATTGTAGACTCCAACCTGAAGGAAATTGCAACTCCCTAGATTCTCTAGCTCCAACTCGAAGGAGGCTCCAACCCCGTTTCCTTACCCCTTCCTTACACCCTTAAATATGTATAAAAAAGAATCAATATATCAAAGCCAAGTTTCAAGACTCCTGTGGTCTACTGTAGATTCACCTGAACAACTTTTTGATGCCACTTTCTATATTTTACCTTCCCAAAACACAAATCAATGCTTTTCTCTACTTTAAACCCGCATAAATTTAGGCTTTTCTCCACTACAACCTACGAATGTCCGTGACTTTCTCCACTACGACCTGTGGATGACCTACCTGTCAACTTGTACCTGCCCAAAACACAAATTCGTGATTTGTTCTAATATCAATCTAGGGACATATGTACTTTGCTCCACTATGCCCCGCAAATATTGACACCTTTCTCCACTCCAACTCACAAATAACCTCAGAAAATTCCTTACTCTCCTCGACCTCCTTTCTCCTAGGCCATATTTTCTTTGTTGAGCTCACCAATCCTCCTATCATAGATACAGACCCACTTATGCTATCTCCATACATAAACACACACTTTACTGATTGAACATATGAGAGGTTCTTGATGTGTATTTATACATTTACAAGTTCCTCCTTTATTCTAATTTAGGGCCGACCTGTAACTTTTTGTTACAACAACTTTTTCTCCTTTAATTAATTTTGGGGTTGACTTGTAATTTCTCGTCCATACTTCGAGGCTTCATGACCACACCTTTGGGGATTCTTGTATAATTCTTCAAAGTTTCTTCTCGTGAGGGCCATGCTTAAATCTATGCCACAAGGGGACCACTTTGGAGACTGCTTCAAATACACCCATCACTTCTAAGGGCTTCTAAACTTCTTCTAGAGATCAATGACAACTAATTTTCCAAAAATATCCCCCTTTTGCATTGATGGAAACACTCATACTCTTCATGTGAACAATTCTCCCCCTTTCATCAGGCTCCTTATTTTTCTCTCCCCCTTTGACATCAATGGAAAAGGATGACTCTTCTCCTCGGGGCTTCCCCCCATGAACTCATGGCTCTCAATAGTACTTCTCCTTCATTCTTCGTCTTCTTATCCTTTCCTTCCTTATAGCCCTTTTGGGTGACATCAATTTTCTTTATTTCCTCTTTGTTTAGGATGTATATGTTATTTGGTCTTCTTGTTGTTGTTGCAACCAATCTTCCTGAGTCTTCTTCTTTGATTTCACATCTTCAGGAGTCAAACTTAATATTGCATCCTTGATCACATATTTTACTGATACTAAAGAGATTATGCTTAAATTCTTAAACTAGTTAGGCATTTTCTTCTTTTACATTTTCACTTCCAAGACTTGCTACACCTTTTCCAAGTATTTTGACAGAGGAATCATTTCCAAATGCCACTCTACCAAATTTTCCTTTCTTTAGGCCGATGAATTAGTTTTGATCCCCATTCATGTGTGTTGAGCACCCATTTTCTATGTACCATTTGTCTCCTTTATCTTCAACGATCAATGCTAATAGACAATTTTCCTTGTTTAGATTCTCTTTCATTTTTCATATTATGGTTTGCATAGGGGCATATTCTTTCATATCTCTGCAATCTCGTGTTTTTTGACCAAAATTTATTGCATTTCTAGCATACAATATTTTGATCCATCAGTGGATAAAATGGATTGTAATCTATGTTGATATATCCATAAGCATTTCCAGATCTATTATTTACATGATTTCCCCTTGGATATCCCTAATCATTTGTGTTTCTCATATAGTTGTTTCTTGCATTGATTTTACAGTGAATTGCTTTGTGTCCAAAGTTTCAGCAAGTATAAAAATGACCAAGAAAAATATTCTCATACCTAGTGGGAAAGGACCTTCTTTGTGTCTCACCCCTTCTAAATTCCGATCTTTTGTTCCAGCTGGAGGTGTCATGTTCTTCTTGTTCTTCAACTCCCTTTTGATTGTTGATTTTACTTCTTAAGGTATTTGATTAGTTTCTAGAAAAAAATTCATCTTTCTTGTTCTTTTTATCTATGTTTGTTGTCTTAAAACTGTTATTGTATCCAATTCATGTCTTATCTGTAGGTGATATCTGATTGCTAATAATTTCATTTAACTTTTCAGTACTTCTTTCATATTTCTCCAATTTTTTTATTGTCAATGTTAGCTCCTTTCTTGTGTGATCCAATTGTGATTTTAATTTCTCATAGTCTTTAGTCTTCTTATCTAACTTCTCCTTCAAGCTATTAATTGTATTTTCATTCTCATGATTCTCTTCTTCACAACTACTCAATTTGTTTTTTAATTCTCTATTTTTTTTTAGCTTGTTATTTTCTTTTTCAACATGCTTCAATTTTTCCAAATTCTCATCATCTTCTCATTCACTTTATATGAAGTGTTTTCCTCCACAGAAAGATTTTTTGTTTTTTTCTTTGGTCGGTTCATCAGAATCTTCTCCAGAATTGATTTCATCTATTTCAAAATTTTTGTGGTCATCATTCTGAGTTTCTTGAGTTATGAAGAGAACTTCCCTTACATCCCTTTCCTGTCCATCGCTTTCATATGAAGAATTATTGTCCTCCTTGGAGTAAAGGATATTTTTATTGTGGAATATTTTATTTTCCTCAAAATGACATTTCTTATAAAAGTGTCCTATTATACCACAATTGAAACATTTAAAAGGTAACTTACCTTTGTATTTGTCAGTTCCCCTCTTGAGATTCGTTATGAAATGTATTTCTTCTTCATCTGATTCATCACCCAACTTTTCTTCTACCTTGTGTTATTTGTTCCTTGTTTTCTTCATGGCTTTAAAAGATACTTCTCATATCCCTACTTTCTTCAATCTTCAAATCCCTACTTTCTTCAATGGGTGAGGCCTTGGAACCATATCTCAAATGAAGTAATGTCAACACTTTCTATACAACCAAGGATTCTTTGAATTATTATACTAATCATGTTATGGCATTGAAAACTTCATCTACTCCGAGTAAGCAAGTTGCAATATCTTCATTTTCATCCATTTTCATATTTTGAAACTGTGCTCGGTGTCATTGGAGCTTGACCTACTTGAATTTTGGACCTCCTTCATAAATGTTTTTAATTTTGTCCCAAACCTCTTTAGTTGTACTGCAACCCATCACCTTTCTAGAAATAGTTGGTGTCAATCCACTCATGATAACATTCCTATCCTTTGAATTACAATTCATCAATTTCTTCTCATCTGGATCAGTTGGAGTGTTTTTCAGAACTTTATTTCATTAGCAACTGAAGGTTAGATATCTACTCCTAAAGAATTCAAGTAATTTTGTATTATGTTGCTCTAGTATGCATAATTGTTTCCATCAAATGGTGGAATCTCGTTTGGAATGTGGCCTTCCATTTTTCCTCATGAACTTCCTTCTTGTGATTAGGCTGTTATGAAGGTAACTTGCTATGATACCAATTTTCGATAATGAGAGGACTGGGTCAATCAATATCAAGTACAATTTAGCACTTTTTACGACTTTATTTTTCGATCAAATAATGTATCCAATATACAATACCAGAAGAAGAAGAAATCCACACTGCACAATAGATTTATGTGGAAATCCACATAAAGTTTTTATTATATAATAAAAATATTACATTCAAAGGAAGCTACAACTTCCAATATTTTCCATCTCCAACTGGAAGGAGGCACCAACCCCCTAGTTTACATGCTCCAACCTGAAGGAAGTTGCAACTCCTTAGATTCTCCAACTCTAACTGGAAGGAGCCTCCAACCTCCTTCCCTTGCCCCTTCCTTACACCCTTAAATATGTATATTAAAGAATCAACCTGTCATAGCCAAGTTCCAAGACTCCCTTGATCTACTGTAGATTTACTTGAACAACTTTTTTATGTCACTTGTTAGCTTTTACATGCCCAAAACACAGATCCACTCTTTGCTTTATTGTCAACCCGCAAACATCTGCGCTTTTCTCCACTATGACCTGTGGATATTCATGCCTTGTTCCACTGTGAACGGAAGATGACCTGCTTGTCATCTTGTACCTTCCCAAAACACAAATCGATATTTTTCTCTACTATCAACCCGCAGACATCTGTGCATTGCTCCACTATGACCTGTGGATATTTGTTCCCTGGTCCATTGCAACTCACGGATAACCTCAGAAAACTCCTTTCTCCTATGCTATATTTTCTTTGTTGAGATAATCGATCCTCCTAGCACAAGTGCAGCCCCACTTATGTTAACACACTTTTTCTTGAATAAACAAACAAGAGGTTCTTGATGTGTATTTATACTTTTCCAAGTTCCTCCTTTATTTGAATTTAGGGTTGACTTGTAACTTTTTGTTGCAAAAATATTTTCTCCTTTAATTAATTTTGGGGTCGACTTGTAACTTCTCGTCCATACTTTGGGGCTTCATAACCACACCTCTGGGGATTATTGTAGACTTCCTCGAAGTGTCTTCCCATGAGAGACATGCTTAAATATATTCCATACGGGGACCACTTTGGAGACTTCTTGAAATAAACCCATCACTTCTAGGGGATTCTAAACTTTTTCTAGAGTTGACATCAATGACAACCAATTTTACACCAAGATATACTCAAGTACTTCTCCACCTTTGGTCAATTTCTTTTGAAGCATCTTTAATTGAAGATGAACCTTTTTCATTTCAAGTTGAGCATCAAACAAATCTTTGAAATTATTCCATGCATACCATACATTAGATGCATTTTCAATGTGAATAAACATATCTTCATTTACAAAGGTTTTAATCAATGCCACAACCTTTTCATCCTTAAGTTCCCATTTAGCTAGTAGTCTTGTGTTAGTGGGTTTATTTGGTTTTACATCATCATTGTATATGTCTTTCCATAGCTCATTGTAATTTTTTTTTTTTGCATATGTTGTTTCCATGCTTTGTAATTCTTGGAGCCTTTGATTTTATCAAACTTAGAAAATAAATTTACTAGTTTGGACATTGTGAATGCTTGCTTGAAAATCATGCACCATGAAAAGGGACAATCTTGAACACACCACACATTGTGTCCCCCAAAAAAAGGACTATTGGGGCTTGGCCTTGACCTTCATATAGTCACTTGAAAAAAAAGTGATTTAATCACTTGAAGAAAGAGTGATTGAGCTTTGTAATTGGCTCTAATAAACTCTTAAAACAATTTGGTACATTTTGCTTAAAATTTTCAAAACTTGACTCTTTTATCCCCTTTATAAGGAAGAAATAGAAAATATAATATTTATGTGTTTGCTTTCCCTCACCTCGAAGTAAAATCTTACTTCAAATTAAAAAATAATTATCTTATCTTTCATGGAAGTAAACTTTACTTCAAATTAAAAAATTACAATGCCACCCTCTCTTATGACTCCCAATTACAAAATATTCCAAATTAAAAAATAACTTTTTTGTTATTTTAATTTGGTTTGTGAGCTGATCATGCACACAAATGTTGTATTTCCTGCAAATATTCCTTCATTTAGTACAAACAATTAGAAAACCAAGATTTGTGAAAAGCTATGCACAAGGCATATGCACATTTGGAGATCATTGCCACTTTATGTTTATTTAAGTTGCTCCAGGCTTGCTTGAACTATATTTTCTAATTTATTTGAGGAACGAGTGTTCACCAAGCAAACTAAGTGTATCCTTAGCATGAATTGAGAAACAAATGAAAAATGAGATCTGTACACTCGACGTAGAAATTGTCAAGGGCGAGCCAGAGATCTGCGAGTTTTTTCCTACATGACATCCTGAATGTCGGGTTCACCAACATGTGGGTATATTAAACGTGTGCTGAAAAAGATGGAATATCATGGAATGTGTGCTGACAGGTGGATCGTGGAACGTTTGCGAAACTCTAGGGTTTCAAACTACGCTTGAAGGTCGAGGTGGAGGCAACAACGGATTTCTAGGGTTTCAGACTACCCTTGAAGGTGGAGGCAGAGGCAACAACGGATTTCTATGGTTTCAAACTACGCTTGAAGGTGGAGGTGGAGGCAACAACGGATCTAAGGCTGCGAACTGATCTTGCACCACCAGACCGAAAGACAGCTACGTGTACACCCACACAAAAATCACTCCCCTGGGATTCCTCAGAACGTGCTTTACCTGTGCATAAAATATATTCATATCGAACCAGTGGACTACAGTGACCACCGTCATGAGATCCACCTGCGATGATATGTGAACGATGTAAACAGCTAGGCTATGAAAGCGACTACGTAATGGTGAAAACGATTATCAAGAGTGGCATCGATGTGAGTGAGAATGCCATTGTGGATGATCTGAAAGCCTCAAAACAACAAAGAGTGACGAAATATTATACCTCTCGGACTTGTAATTCGATGGTCGATCTTGAAGTTGTGCTGAATTTCGTTGAGGGTTTCAGTTTTTAACATGTTGTGATCCTTCCATGAGGGTTTACAGAAGAAGAATAAACAAATTTTCCATTTCTTCTAGTGAAGAAAAGGTGGTAAGAGGACCAATTTCGATATAGATTCTACGCGGAGAAGAGTTCAACAACGATGACTTGATCAACATTAGAAATATTTGGCCTTGGAAAAATTAGGCTTGTGAGTGTTGAAGGCGAAAGAATTGCAGGGATTCTCGAATAATTGAAATCAACTTAAATAATGGCATATTGGAAAAACAAAAAATATTTGGTGTAACTGAATTTATAAACCCAGTAGACCACGAGAAGCCTATTCAAGAGGTTATTGCCTAAAGAATTGGTGAGAGCATAATTGGGGAAGCTTTCGGTGTCATTAAATGGAAACACAACAAAACTAAACCCAAATGGAGCTTCAAATCAATAGATCTAAAACTTGAATATAGCTACAGATCAATAATATTTTTTTGAAAAACTTTTAATTTTCTTTTCCTTAATAAAAATAGACAATTAACATAGCCAACAGTTGGAGTTTTCCAAGAGCTATCAATGCTGGAATTTCCTCTTCAAAAAACTTGCATCAATTAATTAAGGAAAATAAATTACATCAATAATACAAAAGCTTACATTCTCAACATCACTCTTGCATGAGAAAATGAACGCTTAAGTAAGATCATCGTACTAATTCTTAAATTAATTTTTTTATGGACATCTTACCATATAATCAAGTGAGTATGACAAGTGTCTGTGGACAATAAATGAAGATTCCAACAATTTCCTAATTTATTGATTTTAAGAAATAACTCTTCTCTAGACTTATTATCTACTCTAACAATGTTCATTCTAGAAAATCCTAAGTACACCAAAATAATATTAAAGTAAGTACTTTTGTGATCATAATATCTAATTGGTATTATCACTAAGTGTTGCATGCTCACCTTGGGATGATCACCATGAGGGAAAACTCACCTTGGGATCATCACCAAGAAGGTACACTTGACATGCATGAGGCTAGGAGGGCACACCACATGTGTGTGCATGAGATTCTCTCCACTCCACTTCTATGAGCCAATTAACTATTGACTCCATGGCCAGTTAATGAGGACTAGGTGCCAGTTCAATCATGTTTTTTCTAGTGTGTGTCCACATCTCTCTAGATCACTACATTGGCACATTAGTTCAACCATGTTGAGTATATCAGTTGTATTTTTTCATTCTCTCATGGTGTGGAATACAATTATCTCATTCTTTCTCCAATTCTCCTCTCAACTTTGCAAGTTTGTTGTTCATTTTTCTAGTTAGATTCCCTGTGAATTTCAACTCAATTTCATATGGTATCAAATCTCACAGTGTTGGGTAGGTGTTATATTCTTTGCATGTGTGTGTGGCGGGGGCGGGGGGGGTGCATCAAATTTGATGATTGTGTCTAATCATCTCTCCCTAGTAGTGCTCTTTATGCCATGTGCATCGGGAACTTTCATAGGGGGGTCATGTTAGTGTCCTATAAAATAGGTTGTTATGATGTTAATTAAAATGTATGATATGGTAAAGTCATGCCTTGGTCTCACAAATACCATGACATGGCTTCTCTTAGGTTATGATTCAATGGGTTTGTTATTGATAAGATTGTTTGGGTAAGGTCAAATAATAAAGTGTGAGTCATGAAACATATGGTCTTGTTACCAAAGGTATGGGTTTTCATATCATTAAAGAGTCATAATGAAAGATCATGAGGTCATTTCAATTCAGTTAGTTAGTCTTGTCATGGTCCTAAGAAGTTCATAAACTAAAATATGTTGGAGGCACGTAGCATCATCAAGTGAATCATGGCGCTGCGCAACATCATAATATTGTGCAATTGAGTATTAAGGTACGATGAGGTATGATAGGTAAAACTGATGGTTTATTTGGGTTTTATCATTCAAATTGTTCATCCTCCGGGCGAAAAAACTCCCAGATACCAATTTCTTTCTTTGCAAATTCATAAATCTCCCATCCAATTTTGTTGTGCACGGGTTGTAGGGGACACATGTTGCTCACATCGTTGTGCATCTTCAAACGACCTTACTTCCACACTCTATAGTTTTTGTTTTAGATCCTTGTTTGAAGTTTGAAAGGAAAACCTTTCTTATGAACCAAAAACTTCAACCTTCACTTTAAATCCATATTCCTTGCTACATCGAATTGAAATCTACTAATTCATTGCACATCTGTAAATGCTATGTTTTATACTATGCACAATCTTATTTTTCATTTTCATCATCATGACAACTCTAGAGTGCAGAGGAAGGAATAGGAAGGGTGGTCATATTGATAGATTTGAGCCTTAGGGTTTAAATATAGTAATTGCAAATCCAACAATCATAGTCTCTTTTGAACAAGTGGGTTTCATCAGGTTTTGTGAAAAGCTCCATGGGTACAACATGCAGGTGGAAAAGGAGTTTTCATTATGTTTTAATGGCATTGGGGCTAAGGTGGGAAACCTCTAGCTTCAAGTTTATGAAGATACCATAGCTACAACAACAAAAATCCTTGCTCATGGGGAACAATGGTTCAAAGGTATGAAATTGGATCTATCCCGCTATCATGAATTTTTGAAACCTGAATTTAGAAACATCGATTTTGGAGACACCATACCCAGAGAGCTTCTACTAGAGAATAATAGCAATCTGTTGAGGGCAATTCAAAGGTTCTTTACATGTGAAGGGAGATTCACTAGGGCCTACCAATACCATATCAGGCTCTTAATGCATTTCACTGGTAGGAAACCTTTAAATCTTCCCTATTACCTTTTTAGAAGCCTAGGGAAGATGGCTGACAGAGTACAAGTAAGGAGAGATCAAGGAGAACCTAGCCACTTCCATTTTTCTTTCATAAAGTTGTTGTTATTAGAAGAGCTTAGAAAGATAAGTCAAAATTGGGAAGCCTTTGCAGCATCATCACAGATAACAATTGATTCTTCAAAAAACCTTCAAAGTATGAGAGATACACCTTCATCAGTAGTAATGACGACCACATATTTCCATGAAATTTCTATAAAGAGAAGGGAAAAATAAACTAAGGAACTTGTGGTAAGTCAGCAAGCTAAAGGAAGGGGAAAAAGCTCCAATTTTCCACAAAAGAGGTCACAGCCCCTAACAAACTAGTTACTAGGTCAACAACCAAAAGAATGTCTGCCATGCACACATCAAAAGCAGCTGAAGAAGATCCAAAAGCCTTCACAGAAATAGATTGTCTTATTGAAAAAGATAACATGATCATTGAGCTGCAAGAATAGTTAAGGAAAACACATTTTGTCACAGCACAGTTGCAGCATGAAAATAAGGAAATGAAAAAAAAAGATTTGGAACAAGCCTCGAAGAAAGACATTTCGGTGAAAGGTGAAACATCAGTCACTGCAAGTCCAAGAAGCTCTAAAACAAAGTGTAAAGGGAATACAATCGAGCAGAGCTTAGAAGTGAAAGAAATACCTAAATTTACTGCTCCTTTGACTAGATCCTCAACCAGGAAGTTGAAAACCTAGGATGAACCTCCAACAAAAAATCAGCCAACAGAAAGGAAGGATGATGAGGGACAAGATACTTTCAAGAGGTTAAGGAAACAATTGAGAGAGGAAAAAGATATGATAATACAACAAAGGGAGGAGAATAGAAAGACATAAATGAAATGTAAAGAACTCCTTGATGAGTGTGAGCACGCAATAGACAATGCCATGTTCATGGTGAAAAGGAATCTGCCCCTACATAAACATCTTAAGAACATATATAAGCAACATTTGAATTTGAGAAAGGAGAATAGATCCCTCAAAAAATTCTTGCAACAGTTGGATACAGATAAAAATGGGAAAGGAAAGCTTGATTTGCTTGCCAAAGCAACAAAGATTTAACGCCATAGAGCTAGATTCATCAATTTTTCCTTTTTTCACTATGCACAGTACAAAATCCAAATTCTAACTATCAAAATAACCTAAGTGTTTCGATGGAATTCATATACATACTGGTATCTTTGATGGATCATTATACATGATCATTTTTGTTTCCCTATTATGTATTGGAAATTTTAGTTTTTATTTGTGAATGACAAATTTACAGTTGCGCAGCATGCACGTTGCACAACTATATCAGTCTAATTTGGAGAAACTGTATGAGGTTCTTGACAAAGTTTGGAATCATAGATCTCAATGTGATAATGAGATAAACATTTACTCCATCAACTTAAAGAATCTGTCAATCGAGAAGTAAAGTGAGCTCTTTATGGAAATTTACATATGTCAAAGATTTAAGGTGTGAGAAGAAAACATGTTTTCTAAAGGAAACAAAGGGTTCTTGGGAACCTTGCCATGATTTTGATTTTGGTGTTATCATTAACCATTTCCATCAATAAATCTAGATCAAGAAAAGAAACAAAATTACAAGAAGATGAGTTGTTGCACAACTGTGATGTGCTTCTCCTGTAGGTTGTTGTTGCATAGTAGGCATGTTGCGCAACGATGAAAGAACAACAAGTTTTCCTCCAGATCGACAAGGCAGGTCATCATATGTGTCATCTCACCTGCAACGATTATCAAGGTTGAAGATCATAATTTGTATGTATTTAAAGATCAGTTTTATCAAGTTTATATGATGCAATTAATGAGTCTAAGTTGACTCCTTCCTTGTAGTAGTTTGTTGAGAAATTTTTTTCTAAATGTATGTAACTATTAGCATTATCATAGGATTATAGTTGAATTCAAATTTTGGTAGCATAGGAAGATATTTTTGTATATATTTCATGATGCTATGAGAGTTGAGGCTTGGAAAGTGTGTAAGAAAAGGATTGTTGATACAATTTGTAATTCTCTTTGATATTAATGAAATTTGTTGGATCAGAAGTCCCTGATATTTGACTCTATAGATACATGTGATTGTGCTACTTTATGCATGTGATCTTATAGTCTTTGTCTTCTAGTTTAAATACATATATGTGATATGGCTTCTTCTTTGTGTTAATTTGAACTATATGTATCAGAATTGATTTACATCTCATGCTCTGTTGCATGTAATTTTAGTTGTCTTTATACTATAATCTCCTTGGTATTCGTCCTTATTAGATTCCCTAAGGGTTTATTTTTTTTCTCTATAATATTCTATCTACAACGCTATCTAATTGGCCTAAAGTAGTTCTTTCTATCTTTCCTATGATCATTCACTTTTCAATCCACAAAGTATCCAATCAGCCTTCATTGATTTTTGACCTTGTAGTGACTCCATTTCCCAATGCAATTTTCGTCCACATTTCCACCAAATCTATAAATTCAATTTTACCTTAGATATCTATCCTTTGGACAAAATATCAAATCCATACTTTCATTGATTTATTTGAAGAGAGAGAGCCCCCTCTAGGTTGGAAAGGCTAGCTTCCAGCCTCAAGTTGGTTTGTATTTACCTTTGTGATTTTCCTCCTCATCCAACGAAATTCACAGAGTGATAATAGGTCCTAGAGGGGGCCAAGATTCCCCCCCTGGATATGCAAAGTGTTCAGCTCTGGGCAATATCCTGGAGCCAACAAGGTTCAAGTAAACACCCCAAAACAATTTATTTGTGGACATTTTTTGTTATTTTTAGCGGTTTTCTAAATTAATCTCGGATTAAGGGATTAGGGTTTTGGTAGCTATGTAATACCTAAAATATTGTGTATATATTGTATTGTGAATGGTTAAATTAATACAATGAATATTTGGGAGGTGCAACACCAAGGAAGGTTGATTTTTTCCCGGTTAAGGGTTTCCAGCGTAAATATTTGTGTACTATGTGTATAAGCCATTGATTAATTTTTTTTTTTTTCTGAGAATATTAATGCATTTATTTACTTATCATGTTTAAAACTTACACATAGGTACTAGGAGGAAGGTGCACAAATAATCATTTGCAGGTACATAAAATTGAAGCAACTTTAAAGAATGGAATTTTCGCGTCATCATTTCTTATACCATACAATTACTTTGATTGGAAACCAAAGATTCTACTTCTACTAAGAGGTAGAGAATTTTATTTAATAGCCATGGAAATATAAATTGAACCCACATCTACAATTGAGAAAACCAAATCCTTTAACTGCATGGACAAGGCCTTCGATATCCTTTGCATGTCCATCTCTCTTAGATTGTTTTTTCATGTTGAATATTCCACTACTCCAAGTAAGGTTTGGATGACTTTGGAAGGTATCTTCAGAAAACATGATGATATGAAAAATAGGATGAGATGCATGGCCAAATGCTCAAGAATGAGTTAAACTCATTATATCGAAGAAATTTTGAGAATAAGGACTTCTTCATGAAGGTCAAATCCTTACTGCTTCAACTAAAAGGAAGTGGTATTTGTAAATCAAAGAAATAAAAATTGTTCATCCTTTCTACTCTATCAAAGTTGTGTCTGGAATATGTCGTCTTTCTCTCCAGATTTCATATAGTAAGGATTACATCGGGTGTAACTTGGACAATGCCCAAAATGGAGGTATTCATTGAGTCTCTGAGACATGAGTAAGACAATCTCATCAAGATGGGAACAATCATGAGCTCCAAAGTTGATGAACTTTTTTTACATGAGATAAAAAAATCCAACTTGAAATACAAACAGAAAGTAAAGGGAAAAAAGGATCCAGATCCAAGAAATAGAGGAAACTTCAAACCTTCCAATGAATCTCCTAGCTCTAAAGAAGGAAAGGGAAAGAAAGGGAAATCAAAGTGAATTTATTGAAATCATGGTTACCATCCTGAATCCTATTTCATGAAGAAAACCATTGACCTCATGGTGAAAACACTCTAGCAGAACAATCTTGGGGATTGCATTCCTGAAAAACGAGAAGAAGAATCCGGGAGAAAAAATCACAAGAAACTCGAGGTAATGTGCAGTCTTTGATTGAAATTAATTCTTATCCAAATGCATGGATCAATTATTTAGGAGCATAACACCACATGGAAACCACAAAAAATGTCCTCTAATCTCTAAAAACATGCATGAGTCCCCCCATTCTCATGGGAGATGACTCTCTAGTATAAGTCTTTGGACAAGGGAGAGTGGATCTTGGAAATGGAAGTTTTCATAATTTATTTCACATTTTGAAACTCTCCATAAATATTCTCTATGTGTACCAAATCACACATATCAGTGACACAAGGAAAAGGGTGGAATTCACATTGGATTCCATGACAATATTTGACATGGAAGACAACTCCAAAATTGTTGTAGGTGAAGTAGATCATAAATCTAGATTGTGTACATTCTCTAAATTTGTTTCTAAATCAAATTCTACATTAATACTAACTCATGCCAATGATTGTATTAAGCTTTGGAATGAAATTTTGGGCCACTTAAATTTCGATTCCATGCAAGGACTCAACAAACAGGGGATGGTGGAAGGTTTGTGAGGCATACAATTTGTTGATGGAGTTTTTCAAGGATGTGTTCTTGGAAAGAAACCACAAAAGAAATTTGAGAAAGGGAAAGCATGGAGGGATTCCTATCCTTTGGATCTTGTTCACAGTAACCTCATGGTGCCTTTCCCTCATCCTTTTATAAGTAAGTCCCGATATGTGTTTACTTTTATTAATGATTGGTCACAATGTTGGATAGTTGGTTGTCATTGATCTCAACCCTAGTCAACCCTAGAAGAAGCATATAGAAGTGATGGGTGTATTTGGAGAATTCTCCAAAGTGGTCCCCTTATGGCATAGCTTTAATTATGGTCCTCATGGAAAGACACTTTGAAGAAGTCTACAAGAAGCCATGGAAAGATGGCTAAGTAGTTAAGTGGTTGAGAATCCTCAGAAGTATGGTCATGAAACCCCAAGATATTTGAGGAAAACGAAGATAAAGGGAATGGCCCATGCATGAAAAACACTCATATATGGATATTCCTCATCATTTTGTTTCCAATGGTAGGTATTATGTCACGTGGTTCCTCACGGTTGAGGAGATATGCCTTCTTGAAGATGGAAGCCCATAAGTATGGTTAAGAAACCATAAACAGTTGTAACAAGAAGTGACAAGTCAACCCCAAATTAATTAAAAGAAGAAAAGTTGTTGCAAACAAGAAGTTACAAGTTAGACCCATTGCAATAAAGATTAAAATAAATATTAAGGATATTGTTGATAAAGTCGGCCTCATTGGAATAATCATTCAAAATTAAATTGAATTTTATTTGGGTCAAGTATGCCCTAAAAAGAGGGTTCCATATCTAGTATAAATAAGGAACATGGGATTTCATTTGTTACATTAACTCAAGTGATTTGTATCTAAGGTAAGCAAGGTGATTTGAGGAAAATTTCAAAGGGAAGATGAATTGAATAAGGGTGAAATTCCAAGGGAGGATGAAGTCTTGTGATGATGTGTTCTAAGGTATGTTATTTAAAGGTCATATTACCATTTTCAATATAACCTATTTTCTAGAATGACTCATATAGCTAAACTTGGAGGATGTTGAGAAGAAATATCAAGGTACATGTGGTAAAAGTTCAAATTCTAGGTCATTGTATTTTTGGAGATACACGTTGTGGAAGATAGGGTTTTTTACTAGTCGTGAAACTAGTCTCAAACCAGTGTTCTGCGAAAAACAATAATAAGTTCTTCATATATGATCCAAATTCTATGAAAAACATTTCATTGGAAATATTACATTCCGTAGTATTTTTTTTGTAAGTTTTAGAACTAGATATCAAATATTCAATGCATGGCATTCTCTACAAGTTTTCTCTCTAGAATAGGCCAGAATTCAACAAGGTCTGCCATTTTCGCTATAAATCCTTTTCAGGGATGATTCAAGGAGTGAAAATTGAATGAATTTCCTAGAATATATTGAATAATATTTGGTACAATTTTCAGACCTTTATTCATTATAGGTACATAGTTATTCATGTTGAAAGTTATGGTTTTTGACTAATCCAAAAACTAGTCCCACGAAAATGAGGTAAAGTTTGATGAAGATGTTATTCTCTTGTTGTTGAAGATGAAGAATGTATGAGTGTATGTGATCTGATGCACCAAGTATATTATAGAATCATATGTGTGTTTTTATATTAATTTTGAAGGCTATGTCTTGATGTTATGATACATGCTTGAGGCATGTTTTGGAGATTTGGGCATATGCATTGAGGCACATCTTGGATGTATGGTATATGCTTGGTATATGGTTTGAGGAATATCTATTGAGGCGTATTGTTGGTAAATATCTTGGATATATTGGTATATATATTTGCCACATGTTTGATGTACATATCTCGATGATGTTATGGCACATGTTTGAGGCATACCTTAGTATATGGTAAGAGATACTCTTGATTATCTTGGCACATGATCTATGTGAGTGGATTTGGTCTCCTTGATAGTGATCAATGGAAGTGAAACATTGATGATGGTATATYAGTGACAGTCACAGTACCCATGATAGTGATAGTGGCAATGGGAGTGGCAGTGGCAATGACAGTGACAGTGACAATGATAGTGACAGTGATAGTGGTAGTGATGGTGTTAGTGGTAGTGACAATGATAGTGAAAGTAACAGTGACAAGTTCAGTCTACATTTATATTTTATGGTGGAAGGAAGGGGAAATGAAAGGGGGTTGTAGCCTCCTTCTAGTTGGATCCAGAGAACACAGGCAGTTGGAGCTTCCTTCAATTTGGAGCCTCTAAATGAGGGGGTCATAGGCTCCTTCCAGTTGAAGATGGAGAATTCATGGAGTTGTAGCTTCCTACAGGTTGGAGCCTATAAATTGGGGGGTTGGAGCCTCCTTCTAGTTGGAGATGGAGAATCTAGGGAGTTCTAGTTCCCTTCAGTTTGGATCCTGTAAATAGGGGGTTGGATGCTCCTTTCATTTGGTGATGGATAATTTGGAAGTTGGTGCTTCCTATGAATATAATCTTTGATATATAAGAAATAATTCCATGTTTTTCTCCCATTTGGGTTTCCACGTAAAATACTAGTGTACTCTATATCTGTGTATGATGTGATGCATTTTTTATGGTTATATGTTAAATGCAATAATAAGTGAATGGAATTATTGATCAGTTAATGGTGTGATTGAAATTGATAAAAAGAGCTCAATATTGATTCACCCCCCCTTTAATTATTGGTGAATATTACAACACATAGTACACATGGATGTACTTTCTTAGGAAAAAATATAAAGTGTTTGAGAATTTCAGATATTTCAAAGCACATGCAAAGAAGGAGTCTGAGAATATTATCAAGATCCTATGTAAAAATGGGAGGGAGTATGTAAAAAAGGATTTACATAATCTTTATGATGAAGAAGGTATTCAATTACATCACACAATTCCATACACTTCGTAGTAGAATGGGGTCACTGAGAGAAAGAACCAATCTCTGAAAAGAGATGACAAGTTGAATGCTGCATGAAAAAGTCCCTTCCCTCCAATTTTTTTTTGAAGCAATCAAATATGCCATGTACATACAAAACTAATCTCCTCACAAATATATGAAATAAATGACTCCTTTTGAAGCTTAGAATAGTAGGAAACCAAAAGTGAAACACTTCCACATTTTTGGATCACATGCATGGGCTTGTGTACCTTTAGAGAAGAGGAAGTCTTTGGAGCCTCAAAGTATAGAATGCATATTTGTGGGTTATATCAAGGTTGTAAATGTATACACATGGATAGAACATTCAAAAAACAAGTCATTCATTGAAAAGAGTGTCTGATTTGAAGAAATTCCCCTACATGCATCTCCAGAAAAACATGTAGAAATCGGTGTGCTTCCTCTTATACTAGATACCTGAGATGATACATCCTTCCACTTAGATAATATTTGATATCTTATTTTCAAATAAAATTCATAATATCATGAGCATGCATGTGAAGATCCATATCCAATACCCAAATGGGCATAGTCTAGCCTGCATGTAGCAGGTGATCTTGTGGGGGATCCAATGAATTCAAGGAGGAAGAGATACCGATTTGAGGAGGCACCACATGCACTAACAACCACACAACTATTAATTCCCATGTAGTTTTACATGGTTATAAACTCATACCCTCATACCTATGCTAAGCGGAATCTGAACTAGGAAGTAGCTATGAACGAGGAGTACAACTCCATCATCAAGAACTAGACTTGGGAATTGGTTATGCTTCCTTCATATAGGAATTTTTCCAAATGTAGATGGGTATACAGGATGAAGAAAGGAAAAAATGGTCTTGTGAGCTAATACAAAGAAATATTGGTGGTGAAAGGCTTTCAGCAAGTTCACAGGATTGATTATGAAAATAGATTTCATATGGTTATCCCTCATTATTGCAACAAGAAGGACGTGAGATGTTCACTAAATGGACGTGAAGAATGAACTTCTTCATGGTGATCTCGAAGAAGAGATCTACATGGAGCAGCCGAAGTGGTACAAACAAAAATCCTCTCTAGTTTATCTGCTCAAAAGGTCACTCTATGGCCTCAAGAAGGATCCTAGAGTGTGGTATGCTAAGATGGATTCTTACTTACTTTCTCAAAATTTTATTTGTTGTAAATGAAATCCCAATGTTTATATGTTGGGAAATTTTGTCTCTCTATTGATTTTAGTGCTATATGTAGATGATCTATTAATCACAGATAGTTCATATTCAATTATTTTTGCATTCAATAATAGTCTTTCATGACAGTTTGTCAATGTTCGGGATGGATCAATTACACTTCCTCCTTGGTCTTGAAATCATCTAAGTTGATTCAGGAATCAAGTTGTCTCATGCAAAGTATTTCAGATATCTTTTGGTTAGGTTCAACATGACCGACTGTAAACTGATAGCCACAAGTTTCTTCTGAGGGGTCAAGCTAGATGATGGAGGGGATACACCATTGGTGGATTTCTACAAGTATCGAAGACTAGTGGGGAGCCTCCTATATCTCACTCACTTCCATCCTAATATCTCATATGCAGTTGGAGTATTTTCCAGGTACATGTAGGAGTCACATGAGGTACACTAGAAAGTTGCAATGTGCATCCTTTGATATGTAAAGGCTACTACCAATCATGGGATTCATTATGCAACAAGTTTTACATTGGACCTCATTAGATATACACATTCAAATTGAGATAGTGATAACACAAATCACAAGTCCACTTTAGGGTACATTCTTAGTTTAGGATCTGGTCCCATTTGTTGGTCAAGTAAAAATCAATTAGTGATTCCTTTATCATAAACTAAGGTTGAGTACAGAGGAGAGGTCAACATTACCATTCAAACTCTATGGTTACAAAACTTCCTCACCAATATTGGTATATTTTTTAATCATATGACTGTCATCTCATGAGACAATCAGAGCACACTGAAATTTTGTAGAGATCCAGTGAAGTGACAGAGAACAAAACACATCAAGATCCACATGAATTACATAAGAGAGTTGATTCATTAAGGGATCATTGACTTTTAGTACTGTCCTTCCTCAAAATATAATACTGGCATCTTCACCAAAACCTTCATTGAGCACAAATTTCACTTTTTACAGGACCTCCTTGGGGTGAAGGATGCAACTAGCTAGCAATTGTATTTCTTTTTCAACGTTGTATTTTGAGGGGGGGGTGGGTTTCCCATAAGGTTTTCCATATTATATTTTTTATGTTTTGTATGTTTCTTATATTCATTGTAAAATGGGTACCTAACATGGATTTGTGTCGAGACCCATTCATTGTGTAGTCCCTAGTAGTGTTTAGGGGGGGCATTGGAGATAATGCACACCCATTGTTGGTTTTGTATCTACTCTTCTATTGGTATCAAGGATTCCTTATGGGGTATTTGAATTGACCATCACATATTGAACCTGGTTCAAAACTAAGAAGTTTCCCAAAAAAATCCCTGTAAAACGATTGGCCCCTCCGGTAAACCAGAAGGAAACGCAACACATAGAGTGTATTGTGCAGTCTCACCCAAGATAGTTCTATGGGTGGCTGCAATACTCAAGTTTTTGCAACCTGGGACTAAGCGAGATCCATGGTTTTGCATCATAAACTTTATTCATTCAATCTAGCATCTAGTTATAAAATTCATTCTATCTATGCATGTGGAATACCAGATCTACTTATTTTCTTCATTTATGTAACATTCATCAACTAATCAGACATAAAGATGCATTCATTCATTCACACAACACAGGTTTTAACATGGTTCATCCCCTCCTGGGATATGTCCACAAAGATCTAGCTCTCAATATTTTATTATGGTTCAGAAATATATCACGTCGTGCGTGTTTACAATCTTGGATCTCACTCTCCTAGGCAAGCTCCTTGATCCCTTAGAGGCTAACTAGATCTCACCAGGCTCCTTAGCCTGTGATCTAACCCTAGGGATTGAGTCACTCACTCCTTTCTTATCTCACCAGCTTATTGACCCATATATTTCCTACAATTCTCTTCCTCTTTACGCTCTCTCTATGTCACCTAAGTACTACTTATTTATATCCTTGTATCACTAGCCATTACAATACATTACAAAAGCCCTAACCCTAACATCGTTAGGTCTTCCTTGCATGTGCACTTTTCCTGCCTTTCTTACACATGTTTCTTTTCCTTCTAACTATATTTTTCCTCTTGCATGCTTCTCCTCCATAAATATCCTTTCTCTCTGACTAGGCATACATCCAACAGGCCCCCAACACTGACATATGGCTCATCCTAAGCCACCTAAACCTTGTGCACTTGTTTGATCTCTCCTGCAAGATCTTGTAACTTCTCTCTGAGTTCCTTTTCTTGTGTTTAAGCATGCATGGTCTTCTCCTTGAGTGCGTCCAATACCTACATGAAATATCATCATTGATCATCTCTGCGCACTCTTCCTAAGTTTATGCCATGTTTGTCTTTGCATCTTCCGCCTGCACAATGACCTCCACTTCCCACTCCTGGATTAGTTCCATTTGAGATTGGCACTCCTTCTTCTGTGTCTATGCGACTATGATTTTTGCCTACAGTATATTCATATCTTGCACTCCTTTGATGTGCTCAGTGATTGACATTGTCTTCTTCCTCTAGTTGAGGTCTTGGATAGTTGTTCTTATCCTTTCTTCTTCCTAGTCCCACTGCTAGACTTGTTGATCCTCTTCCAGCTTCGTCCACAGTTGTGCTTCTTTCTCAAACAAGTTGGTCATTGTGCTGACTTGTCGCTCCATCTCCTCTAACTACACCATTGATTCCTTCTTCCTCTTCTCCTTCACCTATGGCAGAGTGATAGGTATGAGCTATTTCCGGAAGTGCTCGATCTCCTTCCTGTATTGATCGATTGTCTGCACAATATGATCAATATTCTACGTCATTGTGAGCTCTATTGTATTTGCTCTCTTTGGAATTTTCTCATATTCTACCGCCAATCCTTGTTCCATCCTATCCACGCGGTCTTTCTGATATTTGGTCTCAAGCTTGACCTACTCGAGTACCAATTCCAACTCATCTCGACTATCCTTTGTCTACTATAATTACATCATTTTTGTGTGTGTGCATGACTGTACCTCCTACGTGACACTGTCTTGTTGTTTGTACAAGGCCTTGGTTGGTATCTGCATCATTACCAACTGTATTTGGGTCAAATACTTCAAGAGTGTGTACCCCATAATTTTATCCATGCGCAGCATTTTGGGTGTGACGTGAAATGTCAAGCATGGTTGTGCTATCATCTGGATCCTTTCCTGCTCACTCGTTCCAGCCTCGGCTTCTGTCTGTGATTTTGATGGGACCATTTCTTTGCCTCTATCGGCCCCCTCTGTTTCTCTAAAATATTGGAGGATATGCCTCATGTCTTCCATATCCTTTTGAATCCTATACCTTTGGCACTGAGCATCCTCAAAATCCTCCATTGTTCAATCCTAGACCATTTAGGCCATAAGGTCGGCATCGTCCTCCATGATCGTATATTCTGGTGGTGTTCTGTATGCCTTAGATTTCTTGCACACACCCCCCATTTCTATGATTGGCCTCTTGGTCTGGCCTTTCTCCTATTGAGTAGCACTTGATGTGGTTCCCTGTGTTGTCTCAGTCAGTTTCTTCTTTTCCTATGGCACCTACTTGTTGTTCTTCTTCCCTGCCTAAGTACCTGTCTTGGACACACCCCGTTTCTTTAGTTGCATCAGGTTCTGACCTATCCTTGGCTTCTTGGGTACCATTTTTTCTTCTACAGGTGTCTATTCCTTCCCTACATCTGCCTATTTATCTGCAAGCATATCTTGATTTAGGACTAGAATCCTCTAGTCATCATCCCAATCCTTGATGGCCATTTCTATGTCTTCTTCTTTGACGTAGTAGTGCAGTTGTAGCCATTGGTTGTCGGGATCCTTTCATGCTTGGATACAGATTGTATGCCTGGTCACTTTGAAGTTGGCTATGCCCTGATACTATGCGACCACTTCTAGTGTAATATGCCAAGTGTTGGCGATGCTTTCCTACAATTCATTGTAATATACTTCAAACATGCCTACATTCGCCTTTTTTTTCTTGGGGTCTTGAGTAGTCCCCAACAATAGGTATCACACTATGTGGAAATGAATGGATCTCATGGAAAAGAATGAATACTTAGGATCCTTCCATCCAACCAAGGTGATCAGGATGAGTAGCTACGGATAGTGAAATTTTGTCCCCAGGTCTTGTGCATCCTTGCAGTCTTCCAGGAATAGATTCAAAAAATACGGGGCTCTGCTGAGTGTGGTGCCCTTGACACACTGTGTTGCAGCTACGACAACCCCGAAAGGGACTTCCTCCTTGTGAAATTTTCTAAATAAATTACATGCCATGATATTTGTGGCCATCCTTGTCGTTGTGTCACTAATATGCTTGATTATGATTCTACATGACCCCCTTTTTGTACCATACTTCCTCTTCATTTCCTCGGATAGTGCCTTCTCCTTCATCTTGTCCTCAAGGAACTGTGCAGGTGTCTCCCCCTGTGATGGCAGCCTTGTGATGTATGCAATGAGCTCTACATCTATTGAGACGATTTGTTCCAGCCAAAGGTATCCTCTGTGGGTGACTACCATCAGTTGCTTGACATCATTGTTCACGTGTTGAAGCCTCCCAAAGTGTGGGATGTCCAACAGGCCTAGAATCATGGTTTTTGCTAGTCTGGCTACCCACTGGATTAGTTGGAATTGGTTCTCCAAAGTGTCTTATACCCATAGTCTCTAGATAAAATTTCATGGAAAATTCTGGAAACTTGTCTGTGTCTGTCACATCATGGTCTGAGTACTGCAATTTCTCCACGTGGTCGAACATGTTGCCTGTGATACATACCCCTTCTGGAATGCGCAACAAGACTATGGTTGTGGAAATATACTTGTGCAGTGACCTTGGTACTGGCTATGTTCCCTTGCGCTTTGGTGGATGACTCGAGGCTCCAACCTCCATTATTCTCTCTTCTGCATAATCATTTGCTCTGTCGGTGACATATTTCACTGTGCCCTCCTATGGCTGTTCTGGCATGGTTGTGTGTGACCTTTCTAGCACGATCATTTCTTCTTGGTTCAGGACCGTCCCATTAACTCTCGGGGCTTCTTCAGGGTTTTCGGGGTGCAAATGATTGCATGCTTCCTCGACTTGTTGTCCTTGTCCCCCTTTTGGCACATCAATGTCCATGCCCACTAGTGATGTCTACTGAGTTTCCTCCATGATAGGTGTGGGGATTCCTGGTGTCATATCAGGCGACAGGATTTCATCCACATTGATGACTTCTAGAGGCTGAGGTGGTTGATGTTCACTTCCCTATGGCTACGATGGTGGTGTGACATTTCTTTGAGGTCATCTACAAGTCTAGCTCGACTCTCCCAGTTTGGGCGGTGCCATGGTGTTAAGGATGTTGTCCACTGAAATTAGTGGCCTCTGTAACCTCTACAAACTCTGCTCTTTTCTCTGGATACCCTATCACTCTATGCTTTTCTCAATTTCAGAATAAAACTTTCAATCTTGGAGTGCTTCCCTTATATAAAAATCGAGTGAAACTTCTCGGAGACGTTACCCAAATTGCGTTTTAATTGAACTGGTGCTTCCCACGTACTTTCCATTGAACTACCTGGTTTTCGCTAGTTGGTGTGATTAATGCAGCATCCCATCAATCCTTTTTGTCATTTAAGTTTGCTAGTCATCATCCGTTGTAAGTTATTTGTTGTACCCACCATTCCCATTGTTTCCTATTGCACATGCTCATTCTCATTTTTCGGTGCACTACACCTTTGTTGTTATCTTTTTATGTCCGACACAATATATCCTCTATGTGTGTATTTTTTTTTTATATATACCAAGTGCCAGGAGGTCGACTGTCCCTATATAGCTTCAGTTGACTCCCATTGATCATCCCTCTGAGTTATGTTCCTCCTAAATCCTTCAACTGTATATCTTCCCCATCTGTGATAGTCTTTACTTCGTATGGTCCTAACCAATGCATTCTGAGTTTTCCTGGGTGCTGAAGGGATTTACTATCATACACCAAGACTAAATCTCCTTCCTTGAAATATTTTATCTTGATATGTCTGTCATGCCAAGATTTCTCACTTTGTTTCTATACTTCTTGGTGGAACCCTTCTAGAATCATGTCTTCCTCCATGAAAATCAATTGATTTATCCTTTCCTGTATTGCACCCCACTCTGCCATGTTTGTAATTGTTGCTATGCGCAGACTAGGTACCAAAAATTCTAATGGAACCACTGCTTCTTGTCCATATACCAATCTGAATGGTGTTTATCCTGTCAATTTTTTGCATGTGGTCATGTATGCCCACAGTATTGTTGGTATCTTCAAGTCTCAATCATCCCTATTAACGTTGCATATCTTCGTCAATGCATTTTCAAGGATTTTGTTAAAGGCTTCCACTATTCGATTTTCTTGAGGATGATATGGTGTACTCTTTTGATGATAAACTTCAAACTCCTCAGTCATAGCTTTAATAGTGTTGTTGATGAAGTGAGTGCCTTGGTCACTTATCAAAATCCTTGGGAAGCCAAATCTAGTGATGACTTTCTCAAACATGAAGTGTGTTGTTGTCTTTGTGATGCAATATTTTACTGGTGTTTCTTTTTCCCATCATTTCAGGTATTATGTCGCAGTGATAATGTACCTCACTCCTGACCTTTTTGTTGGTGGGTTAATTCATCCCAAAAAATCTATTTCCCATTTTTTGAATACCTGGAAGGTTACTTTTGGTCTCAGGGGCATCTCATCCTCTCTATTTGGTTTACCAACCCTTTGACATACATCACATTTCTAGTTGTATTCCTTTGAGTCTCTCTGAAAGGTCGGTCACCATAGTCCTGTGCTCAATACCTTCTGCGCAATAGATTTTCCTTCATAATTTCCTCTTGCTATTCCCTCATGGGATTATTCTAAAGTCCTTGGTCTTTCATGTTCTAGCACACATCTTCTCAAGATGTTATCTACACCCATTTTGTATAAGTGTCCTGCAATCAACTGATAGTCTGCAGACCTGACTACTAGGTTTTTCTTCTACGTAGTATTGAATTCTCGTGGTGCGGTCCCTGTACTCAAGTACTGTATGATGTCTGCAAAGTATTCATCGGCTATCTGGATTGAAAATAGTTGTGCATCAGGAAATTTGTCCTCTAGATTCATAGGTTCCTCCCCATCAGTGATCCTCGACAGGTGATCAGGTCCTGCATTCAACTTTCCTGGTTTGACTATCACTTCAAAGTCAAATTCCTGGAACAACAAATAACCATCTAAAAATTCTCCCCCCAAACACTAGCTTGTTGACGAGGTATTTGAGCATTGAATGGTCTGTGAACATCTTGAAATGTTTTCCCAATAAATAATTCTTGAATTTATGAAGCGCATAGATGATAACTAATCCTTCCCTCTCTGTGGTGTTGTAGTTCTGCTCTAATTCTGACAATTTTCTGCTAGCAAATGTTATAGGATGGTCCAATTCTCCTTCTCCTCGTTGCGCCAGAATAGCTCCAAGTGTTATGGCTAATGCATATACATGTACATGGAATGTATTTTCCCAATCTAGGAGTACTAGTATTGGTGCGGTTACCATATTCTCTTCCAAGGTGTCCAATCTGTGTTGACAGTCTTCATTCCACTAAAACTTTGCACCTTTCCTTAGAAATTTCTCCATTGGCGCATTGATTTGCGCATACCCCTTTATAAATTACTTGTAGTATCATATATGTCCCAATGTTGCTCTCAATTGGCAGACTAGTTTTGGTGGTGGCAAGTTAACAATTACTGAAATCTCGGTAGGATCTACTAGCAAGCCTTGCTTGCATACTATATGGCCCAATAGTATTCCAAAAGGTGTTCCAAAGATGCACTTCTTGATAGTTAATGATATCTAGCACTTCCTGCATCTTTCTAACATCATCCTCAAGACCTCTACATTGTCTTTCAATAGACTATAGACTGTCCAATCGTCCAGATATACCTCTAGAAACTGGTGGATGAATTCTTTGAATGCATCTATAACTACTCTAGAAAATATTGTTGTTGCATTCTTCAATCTGAACGTCATGATTGTATACTGTTAGTGTAATATCCCTAGGCCGAAGACAATTTTAATGTAAATGAAAATGTACTTAAGCTGGTGAGTTGGTTGATATCATTTTGTATGCACATTTCATGGCATATTGTGTGCATGTACTGTGCAGTAAAATGAGGAATTTTTCATATTCCAGGATACCATGCATAGCAACATAAGTGCGTGCTATTTTGAGGCTAGGTAGCCTTTTGTGTATATGATAATTTTTATAGGCTAGTGAGCCAACTATTATAAGGTAAGATTCTTATGTTTTGATTAGGCTGAACAGCCTAGATGTTAAAGGCCAGTGCGCCTACTTTTGTATATGTCTCATAATTAATATAAAATACATCATTGCATGCAGACTGACTACAATAAAAGAGATGGGGGAGTAAACTCCACTAGTTAGGGAAAGGGGCTAAGCTAGGGAGCTTAAGCCAAAAAGGAATATTATATTAATATTTCTTAAATCATAAAGTATGGATAATTATTTTATCCTAAGTTCTAAAGTTGGGGACAAGTAGGCCAAAGTAGCTCCCAACATGACAAGTGTCAAGTTGGGGACATGCATACATATTGTTGGGACTTAGTTCATTTTTCCATCTTTTCCATCATTCCGACCATCATTTAGTCATCAAGTCAATCATCCATGAGCATGAACACACCCATTGAGCTATCCTTCGTATCTTCATGATTGTACCTGAACCTATATCCATAGCCATTTTGTGTTGGTGTATCTGGTTAGCTTGGGAGTTGGACTGAAGAAGCGGGTTGTCAGGCCCATGGTATATTGAAGAGGCGAGTTGTCAGGCCCATGAGAAATTTATCTCTTGGTGAGAGAATTGCTGGAAATTGATTTCCTGAAGGTGTTGAACTGCAACTACAGTGCTATGAGACTTCATGTCTAGCCCGTTGCTAAAGCCCGGAAAGGAAGTGGGCAGCTGAAGGACTGTCAAGCAGAGAAGGGGAACACTTCCTGGGTGGGACAGGCATGTGGGGAATGAGTGACTATAGGTTGTTAGTTTGAGTTGGCACCTGAGACGGAGTCTTTCCTATTGTCTATGAGCCTTTAGCCTGGTTAGGAAATCCCTTTAAGCGGGTGGCATTTAGTCCCATCTCAGGGGTGACTCACTCTTGAGAGTGATGAAAAGTGTATTCTAAGGCTGGGAGGTTCGTGGAAGGTCTGAACACAGTTGGTGAAATTCTTACCAGGATAAGTGCCAATTGTGTGATAAATTTACATGCTGCATTGTTATTTACGTGCTTATTTTTATGGGTTATCATATATGCGTTTATAACTGTGTTTGTTTTTATGGGTATTTCTTGTATATGTTGCATGTATATGTTTAATGTTATTTCAGTGTGAATCTGTTTCTTTACAGATGTATTTGTATGTTTACATTTTATATATAATGTTTCCATAAGAGTTCTGTGTGTGTATATTTTAATTGCATGCAGTTTGAAAATTTTATGTGGCATAGCTCAGTTGGATACTGGGTATGTTACAGTATGTTCTACAGAGAGAGAACATAAGAGTCCTCTTGCATAATGTGGCACGGCATGGATGGCCGAGGACGTTACAACATGGTATTCAGAGCTTTAGTTTTCAACACTGAGCCTGGATGGGCCGAGAAAGTTGAGTTGAAGAAAAATGTTATAGAGAATTGATTTCGAAGTGGCCAAATTTCAAGTCACAGTGCGTCCATGGTGAATTTTTGAAGCAACGACGCGGAATTGGAAAAGTCCCCAATTTTGGTTGTTAAATTCATGAGAAAATGGAGAAATTTGGCCAAGTGGTGAGATATTATTGTTTTAATATCTTTTCTAGCAAATTTAGACCTAGAATTGATCGAATTTGAAGTTACAGAGAAGACATAACAGTTGGAATGAGATTGGTAACTAAAATTCTCAATTCGTTACTTGATTTTGGATAAATTTGTTCCATAAATTTTCAACCCGTAGTGATTTTTTGTTGCATAAGTTGAACTGGTGTTATCGAAGTGAAATTTAACAAATTTCATAATTGCAGAATGCCTATGGTAGAAATTGGGAAAAAGTTAAGCAAAAGCCCCAATTTCCGCAAAGGAATTCACGAGGAATTGATGTGCATAAAAATGAATGTGTGCGGGTGGGCATACTAAAAATGCATTATGCGTAGTAAAAGCTTGAGATATGTAAGAATTAGGCACTGTGCGGAAAAATGTTAGCATGCGGGTGTGCGCAATAAAATTTGGTACCGCGTGGAAAAACATTGTCATGCTGGTGCATGGGCTAAATTTTGGTGTCATGTGGAAAAATGTTAGTGTGCAGGTGTGCGCGCTAAATTTCAGCGGCGTGTGGAAAAATGTTGGTGTACAGGACCACACAATAAATTTAGCATTATGTGGTGTGCACACACATAATAATGACACACGTGGTGTGCGCAAAGGAGTTTTGTTGGTGCGCGCGCAATGTGGGCATATGTTGTTGCGTGACAGTTTAGTTAGTGTTGCGCGCAGAGTTTTGGTGCGCGGTGGAGACGTACTAGAATATGGAATGGTGTAATGCATAGAGTACAATGCACGCAGAATATCAGCGTGTGATACAAAAACTGTGCGCAACAGGTAATAGTGCAAGAACCAAAACTATGCGCGGTGAATATTGGCGCGCGAAACAAAAGTAGTGCACATTTATTGGCACAACAGAGAAGTGATGCACAATGGTTATAGGCAAGAGAAGTAAGATTTACCTTGTGATGTTGCTGCACATGGTAAATATGGGTGTACAGGTTGAAATTTGTGAGTGTGAAGTCATTTGAAGGGTGAACAACAGCAGAAAACCAACGTTTTTCTACAACATTTTATATCATTTGAACGTCATCTTTTTGCGGCGTGTTTTTGAGGCCCTTAAGAGAATTTTTAGCAAAACAAAACTCAAAATGTCTACATTTCAAATAAAATATCTCGGAGAGAGTTTTCTAATGGCGTAAACCATTCGTCAAACGAAGATTTTATGAGAAAGTTACAACACAAACAGTGAAGGGTAAATTTTAAGACCCAACTAACTTCAAAGAGCCATAACTTTCTGCTCCGGAATCAGATTGAGGACCAAGAGAAGTTAATGGAAATATATGGAAACATAGAATACATTTGAATATATGCATTGAATTTTTGGGCATGTTAAAATCTTTTAATATGGAAAATAAGGAACCTAAAGCATACCAGTTACAATATGGTATTTTGGTCTAGAATTTCAGCAAGCTGTAACTAGCAGACAAGAACCCAGATAGAGATGAAACTTGGAAAAAGTGTCCATAATATGTATATGAAGAAAATAAATTGACATACTATGAAAATTCCAAAGGATTAGGGGCAAAAATGCATATTTACAGCGTAGAGTTGCGCCAAGTTGAAAAATGAACAGAAAAATTAATGGGCAAATTTCTAATAACCATAACTTCCTGCTCAAGACTCAGAATTGAGCGTGGGAGAAGGATTTGGAAAGATGCTGGAAATTGAAATATAATTATCCACCCAAAAATTTGATTTGGGCATTCAATTTTTCAGGAAATCAGAAGAAAGGGTTATGATATATTATTGAACCAGAATGGTTCATATTTTCATGAAATTATTGAAACAATTAGCCTGGCAAAGTTTTGTTGGCTGCACATTTTGCAAAGTTAACAACAATTATATCAGTTCAAGATCAACATCGAGTCCATAGGAACGGAAGAGGCACAGGGGACTTGCATTCAGGAGGATGATATTAGAGGGATGGATTTCCATTTGGGCATTGAAGGAACAAACTCCAATGGACATGGAGATGAAAGGAATGAAAACATGAATATGGAAAAGACCATTAAACATTTTCATAAGGATGTCCAAAGCCATAAATATAATAATGAAAGGCTTATGAAATCCAAGAGCAACAAGTTGACTTCAACATGAAGTTATTGCAAAGCTTGAACCGAATAGAAAAAAAGTTGGATAAGGAGAGTGGCTCAAGAAAATCTGGAAGTCACGGGCCTCCTGATGAGAAAAGAAGAGAAAGAAGTGTTATCAGACACCACCATCACTCCCAAAGGAATTTCAATAAGACAGCACATAGAAGCTCAATTCCATCCCCTGTTAGGAAGCACAAGAGTTCTGGGGTGGATGAGCTACGAGGAGAAATGAACAAAATCAAACCTCCTACATTTGATGGCGAGCACAAGAAGGATGAGGATGCAGAAACATAGTTGTTGGGCATGCGAAAGTATTTTCAATTGCATAACTATTCTTCTCATGAAGAAGGTAGAATTTATATCTATCAACTCAAGGGAAATGCATCCATGTGGTTGGATCAGCTTATGCAGGTGCAACACATTAAAGAGAAAAGTATCACTTGGAGGGAATTCAAGAAGTATTTTGAGAAGAAATACTTGACTAAGAGATACTATGAAAAGAAAATGAAAGAGTTCTTTGAACTCAATCTGGGGAATATGACAATAGATGGATATGAAAGAAGGTTTCTAGAACTGCAGAAGTATGTCTCTTTCATCAAGGATGAGACAGTTAATATTCAAAAGTATTTGAGTGGATTGCCATCATTCATCAGTGACAAAATATGGTATGATGATACAAAAACATTGGAGGAGACCATAAGGAGAGACAAATGCCTATATGATCAGCAAAAATCAAGACCAACTTTCAAAAAAGCTTGGGAAGACAAAAAGAAATTCAAGATGGATCAAAGGAAGAAGGGGTCTAAGACACCATTCTTCAGAAATAATCCATAGAGACAACAAACTCCTTGAGAACCCAGAACGATTGAGACAGGGGGTCAAAGGCCAAGGCAACCACCTATTCAATGTTGGGGTTGTAAAGGAGATCACATATTCAGAGATTGTCCTCACAGAGGTGAAAAAGGGAGGATTGTTCACAATGTACAGCAAGATGAAACAGTGGAGGACATGGGAAAAAATGTGCCAAGGATCTATGTAGCACTGGACAACAAGAAATCATAGTATCAATCACATACGATTGAATTGGAAGGTATGATCAACAACCAAACCATTGCTATTTTAATTGATTCAGGAGCTAGTCATAGTTATATAGATCCTAAGATGGTGGGAAGTTTGCATTTTCCAAGAAGCAAGCATGGAAAATATTGGTTGGTGTAGCTATCTACTGAAGCCAAAAGAAAAGTTAATGATATGGTTAAGTCATGTCTTATGGACATGAATGGACTGAACAATAGGGAAGATTTTAACATCTTTCCTTTAGGTTCCTATGACTGTCTAATTTGGATGGATTTGTTGGACCAACATCATGCCATCCTAGACTATCATAACAAGGCATTTACTTGCTTGGATGAGGAAGGGAACCTAAGGAGAGTGCAGGGAATTCCTAGGGAAGTAACCATCAGAAAAATTTCATCATTGCAGCTGAAGAAATGTTACAGAAAAGGCTGTCAAATATTTGCAGCACATATGGAAGAGACAACTAAAGATAAGGTGCCAAATTTGGAAGATTATGCAGTCTTGGAAAATTTTGAAGATGTGTTCATGGAGGTACCAGGACTACCCCCAAAGAAAGATATTGATTTCTCTATAAATTTAATGCCTGGAGAAACTCCAGTGTCAAAGACTCCTTACAGAATGAGTACACCAGAGTTGAAGGAGTTGCAATTGCAAATTGAAGAGCTTCTGAAGAAGGGATATATATGCCCAAGTGTGTCACCTTAGGGTTCCCTAGTCTTGTTTGTAAAAAAGAAAGATGGAATATTAAGATTGTGCATTGATTTCAGATAGTTGAATAAAGTGACTGTTAAGAAAAAGTATCCTCTGCCAAGGATTGATGGTCTTTTTTATCAATTGAAGGATGCAAAGATATTTTCAAAAATAGTTCTCAGGTCAGGATACCATCAGGTAAGGATTAAAGAGGAAGAGAGCAAAAAGACCATCTTTAGGAGAAGGTATGATCATTATGAGTTCACAGTGGTGCCATTTGGGTTGTCAAATGCACCAGTTGTTTTCATGTGCTTAATAAATGGTGTTTTCTGAGAATATTTAGACAAGTTTGTCATTGCCTTTTTGGATGACATTCTTATATATTCTAAGTCAGAGGAAGAACATGAACATCATTTGAGGATGGTGTTGAAATTATTAAGGGAGCATCAATTGTATGCCAAATTGAGCAAGTGTTCATTTTATGAAAAGCAAATTCATTATTTGGGACATATCATTTCAAAGGATGCTATAGCAGTGGATCCTGAGAATATAGAAGCCATTAGAGAATGGTCAGCGCCAAAGAATGTGACAGAGTTCAGATCATTGATGGGCCTTGTAGGATACTACAAGAGATTTATTGAAGGATTCTCAAAGATTGCACACCCAATCACTTCCTTACAAAAGAAGGGTCTAAAGTTTCAGTGGACATTGGATTGTGAAAAGAGTTTCCAACACTTGAAACAATTATTAAGAAGTGCTCCAATACTAAGGATTGCAGACCCAAATGAAGAATTCATTGTATGCATAGATGCATGTAAAGAGGGACTTGGTGGAGTCTTCAGTCAAAATGAGTTTGTTATATGTTATGAGTCAAGGAAGTTAAATGAACATGAAAGACACTATGCCACTCATGATTTGGAGTTGGCAGCCATAGTGCATGCCTTGAGGAAATGGAGACACTACCTCATGGGGAAAAGGTCTGAGCTAAGAACAAACCATAATGGTATGAAATATTTATTTGATCAACCAACTCTAAATTCTAGGCAAAGAAGATGGTTAGAATTTTTAAGTGAATATGACTTTGATATAAAGCATATGAAGGGAAAAGAGAACAAAGTGGTTGATGCACTCAGAAGAATAGTACATGAATTGCATGCTAAAACCATTAGCATGTACCAATCAGATTTGAAAGATAGAATTACAGAGGTTGCCAAATCAGATTTGCAATACAAGGAATTAGTAGCAAAATTACAGCAAGGTATTTTGCAGCAGAAAATTGAGGAATATAAGCTAGATAATGATGAAATTCTCATGTACAGGGGGATAATTTATGTACCAAATTCTCAAGAGTTGAAAAATCTGATATTGAGGGAAATGCATAATGTGCCTTATGCTGGGCACCCAGGATATCAGAAAACTATTGCAGCTCTCAAGAGCCAATATTATTGGCCAGGCATGAAGAAAGAGGTTATTGATTTTATGTCCAGATGTTTGGAATGTCAAAAGGTAAAGGCTGAGCATATACACCCAGCTAGTTTTATACAACCATTATCCATTCCTAAGTGGAAATGGGAAGTTGTAACAATGGATTTCATTACCAAATTTCCYAGAACAAACAAGCAACATGATTCTATCATGGTAGTGGTGGATAAGCTTACTAAAGCTGCCCATTTTATTCCAGTTAAGCTCACTCACAAGGAAATCAACATTTTTGATGCTTATATGAAGGAAATTTCTAGATTACATGGCATACCCAAGACAATTGTGTCTGACAGAGATCCAAAATTTACCTCAAAATTTTGGAAAGGGTTATTTAATGGATTTGGAACAAATTTGAATTTTAGTACAACTTATCATCCAGAATCATATGGGAAAATAGAGAGAGTGAAACAATTGATTGAAGATATGTTGAGGATGTATGTGATGGATAAACCATGGAAATGGGAAGACTACCTAAACTTGGTAGAGTTTTCTTATAACAATGGGTACTAAGCATATCTAAATATGAGATGATTTGAGGCACTTTATGGAAGAAAGTGAAACACACCAGTAAGTTGGGATAACCCAACAGACAGAGCAGTGGTTGGGCCAGATTTGCTTAGGGAAATGGAGGAGAAAATGATAAAAAAAAAATAAAAAAATTAAAGGCTTCCCAAGACAAGCATAAAATCTATGCTAATAAGGGTAGAACTCACAGGGAATTTAAAGTGGGTGATCTTGTATTTTTGAAAGTGAGGGCCAACAGAAGTTTCCTGAATTTGGGAAATTGTTCAAAGTTGCCAACTCTCTATTGTGGGTCATTTGAAATCCTAGAGAGGATTGGTCCAGTAGCTTATATGATTTCATTGCCTTCATATATGTATATTCATAATGTATTCCATGTATCATTGCTAAATAAATATATACTTGATGCTAATCCTGTAATTGATTGGAATGTGATTTAGGTGGAGAAAGAAGGTGCTTTCCAAGTGCATCTGGTACGCATTCTGGACCGTAAAATCAAACATCTCTGGAATTGAGCCATAGGTCTTGTAAATGTCCAATGGACCTAGTACGGTCCTAAGGATGCTACTTAGGAGCATGAGGATGCAATGCAGGTAGAATACCCACGTATTTTTGAGGATTTTTGAAATTTTGTTGTATATGGGTACATGATGCATTAAGGACAGTGTATAAATAAGGGGAGGGGATTGTAATATCCCTAGGATAAACCCAATTGTAATGTAAATGAAAATGTACTTAAGCTGGTGAGTTGTTTGCTATAATTTTGTATGCAAATTCCATGGCATAGTGCGCGCATGTACTGCGCAGTAAAATGAGGAAGTTTGCATATTCCAGGATATCGTACACAGCAAAATACGTGCGTGTGATTTTGAGGCCAGGTAGAATTTTGTGTATATGATACATTTTATAGGATGGTGAGACAGTTGTTATAAGATAGGATGGTTATGTTTTGATTAGGCCGAAGAGCCTAAATGTTAAAGGCTAGTGTGCCTAGTTTTGTATATCTCTCATAATTAATATAAAATGCATCACTACACGCAGACCAACCATGATAAAAGAGATGGGGGACTAAAATCCACTAGTTAGGGAAAGGGAGGGGCCTAAAAGTTAAGGAAAAGGGGCTAAGCTAGGGATCTTAAGCCAAAAAGGAATATTATATTAATATTTCTTAAATCATAAAGTATGGATAATTATTTTATCCTAAGTTATAAAGTTGGGGACAAGTAGGACAAAGTAGCTCCCAACATGACAAGTCTCAAGTTGGGTACATGGATACATATTGTTGGGACTTAGCTCATTTTCCCATCTTTTCCATCATTCTGACCATCATTCAGTCATCCAGTCAATCATCCATGAGCATGCACACACCCATTGAGCTATCCTTCATATCTTCATGACTGTACCTGAACTTGTATCCATAGCCATTTTTTCCTGGTGTATCTGGTTAGCTTGGGAGTTGGACCGAATAAGCGGGTTGTTAGTCCTGTGGGATATTGAAGAGGCGGGTTGTCAAGCTCGTGAGCAATTTATCTCTGGGTGAGAGAATTTCTGGGAATTGATTTCTTGAAGGTGTGGAACTGTAGCTACAATGCTCTGAGACTTCCTATTAGGTTTGTTGTTGAAGCCCAGAAAAGAAAGTGGGGTAGCCGAAGGACTGTTGAGTAGAGAAGGGGAACACTTCCTGTGTGGGACATGCATGTGGGGAATGAGGGATTGTAGGTTGTTAGTTTGATTTGGCACCTAAGACGGAGTCTTTCTTGTTGTCTATGATCCTTTAGCCTGGTTAGGAAATCCCTTTACCCGGGTGGAGTTTAGTCCCAGCTCGGGGGTGACTTACTATTGAGAGTGATGAACAATGTGTTCTAAGGTTGAGAGGTTCGTGCAAGGTCTGCATGCAGTTGGTGAAATTATTACCAAGATAAGTGCCAATTGTTTGATAAATTTACAAGCTGCATTGTTATTTACGTGCTTATTTTTATGGGTTATCATATGTGTGGTTATAATTGTGTTTATTTTTATGGGTATTTCCTATATATGCTGCATTTATACATTTACTATTATTTCAATGTGAATTTGTTTATTTACAGATGTATTTATATTTTTACATTTTATATATAATGCTTCTGCATGAGTTCTATGTGTGTATATTTTAATTGCATGCATTTCAAAAAATTTATGTGGCATAGCTCAGTTGGATACTGGGTATGTTACAATATGTTCTGCAGAGAGAGAACGTAAGAGTTCTCTGGTGTAAAGTGGCCCAACATGGATGGTTGGGGACATTACAGGTAGGATCCCCATTCAGTGGGAAAAGTGGTCTTGTATCTATCTTCTAGTGCTATCTTGATCTGATGGTATCCTGAGATTCCATCGGTGAATGAATAAGCTTATTGTCCTCCTACATTCTACAAGACTTCATCTTTGAACGGAGTAGGGAATAGGTCATGTAGGCATCCATCATTCAACTTCCTAAAGTCAACACATATTCTTATCCCCCCTTGTTTCTTATCCTGAACTATCATCAAGCTTACCCATTCTGATTCCTCTACAGGTTCTATGATTCTAGCCTCCAACATCCTATCGATCTCGGCTTTGAATTTTTTCTTATATATCGGGTTTAGTCTGTATGGTCGTTTTCTGATCGGTCTTTCCTCACCTCTGAGTGGTATGTTCATTTCATCTATCTCTCCTAATATACCATTCATTTATGTGAATTTGTTGGGAACAGGTCATTGTACTCACATAATAACACTTTTATACTTTCCATTGTTTTCTCATCCCAATAGTCTCCAATGTTGGCCATTTTGGGATTCTCGGTTGTCCCAATGTTGACTTTCTTCACCTTGATTGGTGCAACATTTAATTCTGATTCTAGAGATGGACCTTCCACTTCTCTTTCACCTTCACCTTCCTCAATATGAATATTGTGCAGGTCATCTTCATTTGGTGCTTCTTCGTGCACGTGGTAGCATGAAAATAGTTCTTTTACTGTATGTCTGTTTTGCTGTGTTCTTCTGTCATGAGTTCAAATTCCAATTCTTTAATGAATATTGCCCTTCTGATTTGTTGAAGTGTTGCATCTATGTTGGGGTTATCATTCTCAAATGTGAAAGTGACAGTAATTTTTTGTTGTAATATTGTCCATCTCATAGTTCCTCTGTGCAGTTCCTGGTCTGCATACCAGTTTGTCGGGATGCCTTCTAATGTGTGAACAAACTGGTGGGGCCAGTCCTCTAGTGGTGTCATTTTCCATATCGCTCCACACTTCTCCAAGTGTTTTGCTGGTGGCCCCTATCCATCATATTTTTGTAGCTGGTTGCTTCTTTGTTCTGTGCCAAACCTAATGCACAGTAACCGTTTACATTGGCACCATTCTTTCACTGTTTCGTTGTGCGCACCCCACCATCTAGCAGGTGTTGCCTTGAGTGCTATATCTAGGGATAAGAGTCTCTAATTTTCTAACACTTCATCTTCATACTGTGTTAAGAATTCTTCTAGGTCATTCACCCCATGGAAGCTGGGAGGTTCCCTTATCTCCGTACCTACCCATCTTACTACACGGTATATTCTTGCGCATCTTCTTGTGGAGACTTCTTGTAACCTCTACTGCCAATTTTCTAAACCTGTATCTGAGTCTAACGTACATGAGGTGATGATTTTCCAACTGAGTACCCCATATGCAGTTGGGTTCACATAATCTGCATCTCTCATAGTTTTTATGTACAATTGGTTAATTTCCTCCATGTCTAAGAAATTAGGCTCTACGAACCTTTCCCCTTCTGATGGGTCCAATGGTGCAATGAATCTGTATTCTCCTAACTCGAATGTCATTTTCCACATCTTCAACTTGATTATGGCCTTATTTTCAAATGCCCAATCCAAGCCAAGTAATTTTGGATAAGTTTTTGTGCCATCCACTATCTCGACTACTTTGAAGTCGGCTTTAGTCCACACTCCATCTAGATCTACTGTTACCTCTTTTAGTCTCCCAATCGGTAGCACTCAGTGTTGATTTGCTAGTTTTAGTTGAACTGGTGAATATCCTAGTGTGGACTCTCCCATACATTTCCATGTCTTCTTAGGTAATGCATTAAGTTCGTATCCTAAATCCAGTATGATATCTCCCATGTTGAAATCTCCAATGTTGGAGTTCAAATTGAATTCCCTACTTATTCTCCTCCTTCTATGTAGGTGATTGACTATTTTCTGTTCTAACTTTCCTTCTACCTCTATGCTACATATTTCTAGCATATTTGTAATAATTTAACAGAGGATGGATCATTTAGTAGTCTAACACAGGATTGCAAAAAAAATTTAATCATACTTACTTGTCCCAGGGGTTTTGTTTCTTCAGTGTGATCCAGTGAAGGAGGCATCTCGTACTCTGGTACTTCCTTATTATACTGCACAGTTGATGTTGATGCAATGTCTGGTTTCAGGAATTATTTTCTAGATTGCTTGAATATCTCCTTTTCATTATGTACATCAAACTACTTCCGTGGTTCAACATTCTTCTTCACCCATTGGTGTAGTACTGGCTCTTGTTGTACTACGTTGTTTCCTATTTTAGCTCCTCCCCGTACAACTATGTTTATGTTTCTTCCTTCATCCCTCGCTTCTACTGAAATCCACTAAACATTCTGATTGTTATGATTTCTCTTCTCTAGGATATTCCCTAATAGTGTCAGACATTCTTCTGTGTCATGATATGATGTGCGACAATACATACAAGTCATCGGTGGAAGTGGACATTATCTTGTGTAGTGTCTTGATTTTTGACAATTGTGGCATACCACTGGTCCTCTACCTCTTCCAAAGCCTCCTCTTTCTCTACCTTCCCCTTTGTTGGAATCTCAATCCCATCGCGACGCATTATACTGAGGACTCTGGTTATACTGCATGGTATTATAGTGTGGTTGCGCAGTATTGTACTACGAATGCACAGTGTTGTATGGTTGGTGCGTAGTATTGTACGGGGCTCATACTTGGTTAAACTAAGGTGCATATTTCCCGGTCATAATTTATTCTTGCACCCTATATGCATCTGATGTTCTTTCCCTCATCAAGTCCATGGTTTTGCAATCTTTGTCATCATGGCCTACTAACTTCCAAAATTTGCAATACGATCTCTTCGATATTGTCTGATACTTCTGCATCATTGGGCAGTGGTATGGATCACGAACCTATTTCTTACAGATCTCGCACCATAGTCCTCCTATTGTTAATGGATTTTTCATTCATGCTGCTATGTATTGCGTGAATGTTGGACATTCATTCTTATGGTTTCCTTTTTTCCTACATGTGGTACACCAAACAGATTCTCTTTTTTCCTTACTCTTGTTCTGGTTCAGATGGAATGTTAACTTCTTCAGATCCTCCTTCAGCTCCTCGATGGATGGATATGTCTTCTGATATTGATTTTATTCCAGTTTCAAGGCTGCCTGGAGAGACTCTTCCTGCGTCTGAAACTTTTTTTGTCGCAGTGGCTATTTCAAGTGTGGTAACAATGTGGCTATTTCAAGTGTGGTAACAATGAATTGATGAAAAAATGCCTATGTTTCATATCTATTGTGATGTATTTTATCTTTCCCTTCAGTCGTTTGAATCTTTGTTCAATCTCCCATACTGATTCTTCGGGTTTCTATCTAATCTCTATCATCTTGTTCATGCATTGATCCTCTGAGCTCGACTTCTGGAACTCATTTATCAACATCTTCTTGATATATCCAATCATTCTATTTGTCCCTGGAAAACTATTTGCAGCTAAAATCTTATACTAATCCAATGTGCGATCTCTTAGTGTGATATCTAGCTGTGCAAGTTTAGTATCCTCGTCTGTGATCTGTTTTCCTTCGCATATCTTTTCACAGATAAACAGGTGCTTCTTCGGGTCCTCCGACGCTTCTCCTTTGAATTTTGGTAACCTAATGGTGAGATCATGCCCTTCCATCTTGAATGTTGAACTACTACCTCTACGCAGTGTATATACTTGACTATTTCTTCCTAAACTACCTACCCCAATTGTTGTTCCTTGTGTAGATGTACTTCCTTCTGTCTTCCTTCTCCCGAAATTTGGTTGTCTAAATGGTGGTGTTATTTTTGGTGTATTAGTCACACATGGGTTTATGGATTCCACACTGACACTGATATGGATAGGAGTGTTTCCTTCTATTTCATCTCTTGGACCTCTCGTCTTCCTCTCATATGTTTCCCATAATATTTTCTCAATACGCTCCACAACCCAGAGATCCTCTACCTCCTCTTCATCACTTTCAAAGACTTACCTCACGGCTATCGCTCTCTTCTTGGTGTTCACCTTATATTGGTAGGGTACTCCACTGCACGTATTTCCAGTTGTTTCCATGATCCACTTGATTTGGTATTATATCATCACAATTGGGTCCAAGGTATCCCCATTATTTCCTTTATCCCCTTCTCCTTCCATTTATTTTTTTCTTGTCAGTGCTTCCCCCCTTCCCCCATGCATGCAAGGAAGTTTAGATGTATGATTCCATCATCATTACAACTTCGTGATACAATAATATATTAATAGAATTATATAACGATCTGATGTACCTACCTTGGTGTCCTTTCAATAACTCTTGTTCAGTTGTGCTGTAGGACTTCGTTGTATCTACTACAAACTCTGTGATAAATCTGACAACAATGTTGTCTAGCCATAAATCTATTGGGCACATAAACTTATTATCAACTTGTTGTAACTACGTGATCTCTTCAGGATTCCACTCTAATCGTCTAATCC
>ML781173.1:696274-709397 GCA_009831015.1 Picea engelmannii | reverse complement strand
ATTTGCTTTTATATTCTATGTATGTGATTTCATGGTTAAGATGAAGTCTGATAGGAAGTGAAGGGATGAGTTTCAATTGTTTCTCTAATTGAGCCAAGGGATTCCTGCAAGGAGTGCAGTCGAATTGTTCGCAAGGAGTGCGTTGACAGAAGGGTTCAATTAGGAGTTAGCTTTTGTTCTCATCTCGGAAGTGCAGGGGCACAGAGCCGTGCAAGGAGTACGCAGGCCAAGCTAAGACTCAGAGTTATGATTCTGAGCAAGGGTATTGAAGGCTACTGCTGCAGGTGTGCATAGAGTCGAGTGACTTCAACACTTTGACGTTGTTGAAGATTTTCTGCAAGGAGTGCGTGCAAGAGTTTCTTTCTGAGGGTATGAAAGTCGAGGAAAGCTCAAGAGAGATAAGCCTTCAAATTTGTTGAAGGATAGCTCAGACAGGTTGTGGCCTAAGGTTGGTAAGAAGTGTCGTAAGTTACGCGCAAGGGAATGAGTTCCGTGAAGGAACATTCAGCTATTTCGTAGATTTCCCAAAGGAAGGAAGAACGGTTGGAATTCTCCGAGGAGAATTCACGACATCCTGTGAGTCGTCAGATCTCATAGAAGAGTAGGGAGGATACAACGAAGGTATCAAGAGGTTCTAAGCTCGGGAGGGGCAGAGCCGTTGATCCAATTCAGCCAGGGTCATTGGATCAATCGCAAGATCGCCTATCGGAATCTCGCGAGGAAAGAGGAGGAGATTTGGTAACGGGAATCGCGATATTGCGATACGCGATATCCCGATGGAAGAGTTGTGTGGGCCACAGCAGAAGTTGGTGACGTGGACAGGTGACGTGAGTCATCGGGATCTCACCGCAAGAAGTCTTGAGATATTGGTGTTAGGATTCGCAATCCCGCAAAGTCCGAAGTCCCGACGAGATAAGGGGTGTTGATGAGTCAACTCAAGTGCGCATCGGCGTTTCGGCGCATCGGGTATCGGAGGTTGGAAAACCGAGTGTTTGGTGTCGCGAGTAGCGAAGTCGCGATAGAGACGAAGTCCCGATAGAGGAAGAGGAAGTCAACGTTGACTGACATATCGGGTCTTGGGGATTCGAGAACCCAGTACTCGACCTTTGAACTTGTGAAGTCACGAGTTTTTATTCCTCTGATAAGACAAGAAAGGGGGATCGCGAGAAGAGAACTGTGGGTGCAGATTCCCCGATAGGGAAATAGAAGAACCTTGGATTTCTTCGGGCCGAGAAAAGAGAAGATCCTGTGAGAGAGGACGTGCCCGAGGGTGCGGCTGCGTCAGGTTTGGTATCAGAACGGGAATATCTCTTTGCTTTCTGTAGCAGAGAAAGAGAATTTGCCATGCCGCTGAGGAGAGAAAGGAAATCACCTGATCTAGAAGATAGGGAGGTGAGAAGAAGAGGTAGGCAGGTAGTCAATCCAGAAATGGAAAGGCAAATGCGTGATCTCCGAGCAAGACTCGAGGATATGGTGACAGCGCAAAGACGCACAGCTAGTGCAGGGGATCTGAGTGATTCCGAGAGAGAGATGGAGGCTGAACGCAAGGAGGAATTTGCAGCTGAAGATGCATCAACCGAGTGTTTGATCAAAGCCATTTCCAGGATGGGTGCGAAAGCGAAAATGGACATTCCATTTTATGAGGGAAACTTGGATACCGAGGAGCTGCTAGATTGGATTAGAGCTCTTGACACCTACTTCGATTATGAAGATATTGAAGAGGATAAGAAAGTCAAGCATGCTTTCACGCACTTGAAAGGACATGAAACATTGTGGTGGGACGAGCTACAAGCTGACAGACGCTGCAAAGGCAAGAAGAAGATTAAAAGTTGGGATCAAATGATCGTGAAGATGAAAGCGAAGTTCATCCCAAGAGATTACCAAATTACTCTGTTCAGGAGGATGCAAAACCTGAGACAGAAGCTGATGATAGTGAAAGAATACACTAAGGAATTCTATCGACTGAACATCAGAGAAGGTCATTGGGAGAGCAATGATGAGAAGGTTGCTAGATATCTGAATGGTCTGAGGTATGACATTCAGGATGAATTAAGCATGCTAACCATCTGAACGGTGGAAGATGATTACCAATTGTCTCTGAGAGTTGAAGAGAAGCTGAGCCGAAAGCAAGGTCAGAGGGGCCGAGGTAGAAGTCAGCCCAGAGGCAAAGCAGTTGCCCAGGATAAATACCAGAAGCCCAAGAAGGAATGGAAGAAACCTCAGGGTAAAGTTGAAAGAGGTGGAACCTCACAGAGAGGGCCACATGGTGAACATAAAGGACAACATAATGAGCAGAGTGGAGGATATGCTGATGGCAATACTTTTCCTCATACCAGAGGTCGAGGCAGAGGCCGAGGTGGAGTAATCACATGTTTCACATGCGGGAAAAATGGGCACAAGTCTTATGAGTGTCCAAAGAAAAATAAGGACATTAGAGAAGCTCACATCACCGAGGCACAGAGGCAGGATGTTGAAGCAGAAGACGTTGAAGGCAAAAGGTTGCTTATGATGCGTAAAGTCCTTTTGACACCCGAGAAAGAAGTGGAGAGCTCAGTTCAGAGGACCAAACTCTTCAGAACATCTTGCAAGACCAAGGATAGGGTATGCACGGTCATTGTTGACAGTGGTAGCACGGATAATCTCATTTCAACTGAGATGGTAAAGAAGTTGGAGCTGGAGATGACTGATCATCCGAGCCCATATAGGGTTTCGTGGCTACATAAGAGACACCAGGTAACTGTTACTAAACAATGCTTGGTCGAATTCAAAATAGGAGGATACAATGATAAGATTTTTTGTGATGTTATTCCCATGGATGTATGTCATCTATTGTTGGGTAGACCATGGCAATATGACAGAAATGTGATTCATGATGGGAGAATGAACACATATACCCTGGAGAAGAATGCGACAGCCCATATGTTGCTTTCGATAAAGGATAAGGAGGTGAAGCCGGAAGTAAGCAACACTGTACTTCTCATGAGTGGGAATGAACTTCTTACATAGGTGAAGAAGAAAGAAGATCCATAATTCTTTGTGGTCAGAAAGCCGAGGATTGTTCTGACTAGCACAAGAGTGGATGATCTACCAGAAGAAGTTCATGAGCTGTTGGAAGAGTTCACTAACATCATAGTGGATGAACTACCTCGTTCGTTACCACCGATGAGGAGTGTGATTCATCATATAGATCTCATACCAGGAGCTAGTTTGCCGAATAAAGCCGCGTACAGGTTGACGCCGCAGGAAAACGAGGAGGTTAAGAGACAAGTCCAAGATTTGATGGACAAAGGATTGGTCAGGGAGATCTTGTGTCCATGTGTTGTTCCAACAGTACTTAGTCCGAAGAAGGATGGAGGATGGAGAATGTGTACCGACTCAAGGGCGATTAACAAGATAACCATCAGGTACAGGTTTCCATTGCCACGGATGGATGATATGATGGATTTCCTGAGTGGGGTAAAGTATTTTTCAAATATAGATTTGAAGAGCGGATATCATCATATTCGCATGAGAGAAGGCGATGAGTGGAAGACAGCCTTCAAGACAAACGAAGGACTGTATGAATGGCTAGTCATGCCCTTTGGCTTGATGAATGCGCCAAGTACCTTTATGAGGTTGATGAATGAAGTCCTGAGGGAGTTCATCGGGAAATTTGTCATTGTGTATTTGGATGACATATTGATTTACAGTAAGTCAGTGGCAGAGCACTTGAATCATTTGGCCATTTTGATGAAGAAGCTATAGTAGGAGAAGATGTTGATTAATATGAAGAAGTCCTCATTTATGAAGATAGAGCTCATTTATTTGGGTTTTGTTATTTCGGCTAATGAGTTGAGGATGGATCTGGATAAAGTGGAAGTGATCAAGAATTGGCCATCGCCGAGGAATGTATTCGAGGTGAGAAGTTTTCATGGTTTGGCTAGTTTCTACCGGAATTTCATCAAGAATTTCAGTGGAATTAGCGCAATGATGATGGATACGGTGAAGAAGCGACATAAATCTTTTCACTGGATGACTGAGGCTGAAAAGAGCTTCAATCTGTTGAAGTGAAAGATCATGGAACAACCAGTGTTGGTGTTTCCGGATTTCCTGAAGACATTTAAGGTGAAATGTGATGCCAGTGGGTATGCCATAGGAGCGGTCTTGAGTCAAGAAGACAGGTCGGTTGCATATTTCAGTGAGAAGATGGATGAAGCAAAACTAAAATACTCCACGTATGATAAATATTTTTATGCTATCATACAAGCGCTGAAGAAGTGGAGGCATTACTTGATCCCGACAGAATTTGTTCTGTATAGTGACAATCATGCATTACAGTTTGTGACTCAATAAGAGAAGTTGAATCAGAAACATGAAAAATGGGTAGAGTATATGCAGAATTTCACATTTGTGATTAAACATATTTCGGGTACTTCTAACAAAGTGGTTGATGCTTTGAGCAGGAAGTGTTTGTTGTTGCAGGAATTTCGAGTCAAAACCTTGGGTTTTGATAAACTCAGGGATATGTACGCAGAAGATGTAGATTTTTTAGAGGCGTATGAAGCAGCTGAGAATCCAATTCTCAGAGATAGAAGCCCATGGATAGACTATATGATCCAGGAAGGATTTTTGTTCAGAGGCAATCAACTGTGTATTCCGAAATGCTCCATGAGTGAGAACTTGTTAAAGGAGAAGCACAGCGGAGGCTTAGCAGGACATTTTGGCCATGACAAAACATTCGAGAAGCTGAAGGAGTCATATTTTTGGCCAGGGATGTGAGCAGATGTCAAGAGGTTCGTTGACAGATCAGAATTTTCTAGCATTCGAAGGGGAGGAAGCATAATGCAGGTTTTTATCAGCCATTGCCCATACCAGAGAGGCCATGGGAGGCAATAAGCATGGATTTTGTATTGGGGTTGCCAAGGACGCAAAGAGGTGTTGATTCAATATTTGTGGTTGTGGACAGGTTTTCTAAGATGGCACACTTCATTCCATGCCATAAGACCAGCGATGCGATGCACATCGCAAATCTGTTTTTTAAGGAAATCATTCGACTTCATGGATTACCGAAAAGCATCATTTCGGACAGGGACACCAAATTCATTGGGAATTTTTGGAGGACACTATGGAAAAATCTGGGGACTAACTTAGCGTTTAGTTCTTCTTATCATCCTCAGACGGATGGACAAACAGAGGTGGTGAACAGGAGTCTAGGAGACTTACTGAGAAGCTTGGTGACGGAGCACCATAGCAGCTAGGATAGCATATTACCACAGGCAGAGTTTGCATACAATGATTCAGTGAATCAGAGTACAGGGAAAAGTCCATTTCAGGTTGTATATGGAATACAACCGAGAGGAGTTTCTGAATTGCGAGGTTCAGAACAGACTGCTACTAGCAGCGCTAGTGCAGAAGAATTCACTGAGGCGATGAAGGAACTTCACAGCCAGGTGAAGCAGCGACTGCAAGATTCAAACCAGGAATATAAGCGCAGAGAAGATCAACATCGAAGACAACTTCAGTTTGAAGTTGATGATCTAGTTCTCGCACACTTGAGAAAAGAAAGGTTCCCAAGGGGAACAAACAATAAGCTGAAAATGAAGAAAATCGGGCCATGCAAGGTCTTGAGAAAATTCGGAGAAAATGCTTATGAAATTGAGTTGCCGAATGGAATCGGAATATCTCTGATTTTCAATATTGTAGATTTATATCCATACAAAGCTGGAGAAGAAGAAATTGGAGATGAATAGCCAGTGATCCAGTGGATGAAACAATTGCCAGTTGCAGAGAAGCCGCAGATGGAGTGCATACTGGACAAGAGAGTGGGTAAGACGACCCGAAGAAAGGAATACTATGAGTATCTGGTCAAATGGAAGGGCCACCCAGTGGAAGATGCCAGCTGGGAAATAGAACCAGTGATACAAAAGCATGGATGGACGATGCAGGAGCTCATGGACAAGAGCCCATGAAAATTTTCAAGCGAGGGAGTATGATGCAGGAGCATCGCCCATGTCAAGAGAGCCAGCGCGGAAGCGGAAGACAGCTGGACAAGCCAGCACACAATTTTGAAAACACTTTGGGATTGTTGCACAAGTCTTTAATAAAGTCCTTTATGAAGGCACACTTGTATATTGTAAATGGACCTTGAGCRGATAGCTCTTGTCCTTTAGTAGATAGACAACATTTAATATAGTTAATGCTGGTAGATAGGAATTTAATTCTAGATTTGATAGCTTTAGAGCGCAAGAGGGAAATGGGATATAGACACCCTCATTGTGCATTGTAACATTAGCTAGAGCATTCAGAAGAGAAGAGCATGCAGAGAATTGTATGAAGAACACCCATGTACTGATAATTGAATTAATAGAAGAAGATTGATTCAATTTCATGGTTTTGTGTTTGATTCTCTGTGTATTGATGTTATGCTCATGGATGTTTGCTTCCTGTTATACATTTTCTTTTATATGATGTGTATGTGATTTCATGGTTAAACTAAAGTCTAAGAGGAAGTGAAGGGATGAGTTTCAATTGTTTCTCTAATTGAGCCAAGGGATTCCTGCAAGGAGTGCAGTCGAATTGTCCGCAAGGAGTGCGTTGACAGAAGGGTTCAATTAGGAGTTAGCTTTTGTTCTCATCTCGGAAGTGTAGGGGCGCAGAGTCATGCAAGGAGTGCACAGGCCAAGCTAAGACTCAGATTTGAGATTATGAGAAAGGGTATTGAAGGCTGCTGCTACAGGTGTGCGCAGAGTCGAGTGACTTCAACACTTTGACGTTGTTGAAGATTTGCCGCAAGGAGTGCGTGCAAGAGTTTCTTTCTGAGGGTATGAAAGTCGAGGAAAGATCAGGAGAGATAAGCCTTCAAATTTTTTGAAGGATAGCTCAGACAGGTTGTGGCCTAAGGTTGGTAAGAAGCATCATAAGTTATGCGTAGGGGAACGAGTTCCGTGAAGGAACATTCAGCTATTTCGTAGATTTCCCAAAGGAAGGAAGAACAGTCGAAATTATCCAAGGAGAATTTGCGACATCCTGTGAGTCATCAGATCTCACAGAAGAGCAGGGAGGATACAACGAAGGTATCAAGAGGTTCTAAGCTCAGGAGGGGCAGAGTCATTGATCCAAGTCAGCCAGGGTCGTTGGATCAATCGCAAGATCGCCTATCGGAATCTTGCGAGGAAAGAGGAGGAGATTTGGTAACGGGAATCGCGATATTGCGATATGAGATATTCCGATGGAAGAGTTGTGTGGGCCACAGCAGAAGTTGGTGACGTGGACAGGCGACGTGAGTCATTGGGATCTTGCCGTGAGAAGTCCCGAGATATTGGTGTTAGGATTCGCGATCCCGCGAAGTCTGAAGTCCCGACGAGATAAGGGGTGTTGACGGGTCAACTCACGTGCACATCGGCGTTTCGGCGCATCGGGTATTGGAGGTTGGAAAACTGAGTGTTTGGTGTCGCGAGTAGCGAAGTCGCGATAGAGCCGAAGTCCCGATAGAGGAAGAGGAAGTCAGCGTTGACTGACATATCGGGTCTCAGGGATTTGAGAACCCAGTACTCGACCTTTGAACTCGCGAAGTCACGAGTTTTGATTCCTCTGATAAGACAAGAAAGGGGGATCGTGAGAAGAGAACTGTGGGTGCAGATTCCCTGATAGGGAAATAGAAGAACCTTGGAGTTCTTCAGGCCGAGAAAAGAGAAGATCCTGTGAGAGCAGACATGCCCGAGGGTGCGGCTTTGTTAATCTCACTCTCCTCAACAAGATCCTCGATCCCTGCGAGGCTGACTAGATTGCACCAAGATCCTTAGCCTACAATCTAACCCTCTGGATCGAGTTGCGCACTCTTTCCTTAGCTCACTATCTTAATGAGTCATACATTTCTTACAATTATCTTCCTCTCTCTGCTCTCTCTATGTCGCCTCGGTACTACTTATTTATATCCTTGGCTCACCATCCATTACAATACATTGCAAAAACCTCAACCCTAACTTCGTTAGTTCTTCCTTGTATGCACACTTCTCCTATTTCTCTTACACTTGTTTCTTTTCCTTCCTGCTATGTTTTCCCTCTTCCATGCTTCTCCTCCACAAATAGCCTTTCTCTTTGACTAGGCCTGCATCCAACACCCACCTAGCATTTATTTTCCTAATTTTAGCAGTCTATGTTGAGGACACCCCTGGTCTAAGATATTCTTCCCTATATGAGGGCACCACATCCTATTTATTCATTACTCATTGTTACTTCAGTAAGACTAGAGGAGTTAATTCTTGCATGGAAATCTTGGCATTATCACCAATTGTTTCATGCTCACCTTGGGATCATCACTAGGAGGGTTCACTCATATTGGGATCATCACTAGGACAAATAACTTGAAATGCATGAGGCTATGAGGTCACACCACATGTTCATGCATGATATTCTATCCACTCCACTTATGTGAGCCAGTTAATTGTTGACTGCATGGCGAGTTAACTAGGACTAGGTAGCAGTTCACTCTCATTTCTGTCAGTGTTTGTCCACATCTTTCTATATCACTAGACATTACGCCAGCCATGTAGAGTATATCAGTTGTAATTTTTCATTCTCTCATTGTGTGGAATACAATTCTTTTATTCTTTCTCCAATTCTTCTCTCAACTTTTCAAGTTTCTTGTTAATTATTTCTAGCTATATTCTCTATGTAGGTTTTAACCCAATTTCACAAAACCATTATAGATTACCTATCAAAGGATATGTTTCCTTCATGTGGGTATATGGAGATAGTTAGTATATTTTTAGCACTAGGTGTGCGTCTTGGTTACTTAGACATGATCGAGAGAGGAAACCCAGGCCTTAGGTCTTAAAGGAAGTTTCTAGGCATGTAGGCTGAACAAAAACATATTGAACCACCACAAAGGACCTTTCCATGGTATCCTTGGTCTCTAGATGGGTATAGTAAACATTATGAGGTTTTTAGAATTAAGTATGATGTTGGAGCATAACCCTAACTTACATTAGTTTATACCTAGATTAGACTCCTAGATATTGGTTAATACATTCATTTACACTTTATTTCACCTAATTTGGCCACATAGAGAAGAAGGGCGCCTCATCCCTAGATTTTAGGGAAAACTGCTAATTTTAGATCAAGACTCAACTCCCGGTTCTTGATTTTCTCGATTTATTCTTGATTTTCTTGATTTATTCATGATTTATTCCAACTCCCCCATGAAAATACTCATCTATTATTGGGGAATGCTCACGTCCTCTTTGAGTGAGATATTTATTCCTTAATTAATGATTTTTTCCATTACTATTATTAGTAACTACTATTTTGGGTCAGTTAAGTGAGTTGGAACTACTTCTCTTGTCAGTTAAGTGAGATTAAGTGAGATAATGTGCATCACTTGACTCTTGTGGACATTAATGAGTGTGTGACATGTATCTTTAGTGTTCTAGGTCGAACTATGTGGTCTCCCTTAGCTTATGACACCTATTTTAGCTATTTCTAGCTTCTTTTTGACTAGAATTTTTATGTTGGAAATTCTATATATTCACCTCCTCTCTTCTTTTTGAGGATGGTTTCTCATGTATATTCATTTTTTATTAATATATTTATCTGATTTATGGAGAAGAAACTTTCTCTCATCTCTTGAATATCAGCAAATTGCATGTGTTCAATTTAACTAGAATTCTAGATCTATTGGGGTTTCTACAAGAATTCTACATGGTACCAGAGCTAGATTGAATCTAGTGGATTGTACATGGTTTTATTTGTAGGTATAGATCATCAAGAGGTGCATAAAAAAGAAATTTATCATCTCTCTCATCCCACAAAACTCATTCTAAATCCTTTCAATTACTTTGAATGGAAGACAGAGATCTCTCTGCTCCTCCGAAGCAAAGGGATTTACTGGGTAACAATGGGAACGGAGAAAGAACCGACTGTTGCAGCGGAGAAGATAAAGTATTTCAATAAATTATATGAATCAAATGGTCTGATATTCCTATCAATTTCTATATATCTCCTCTTTCATGTCAGTAGAGCCACTAGTCCCGATGTGGTTTGGACCACATTGGAAGGACTATTCGGCAAGAAGGGTGCAATGAGAGTGCATCAACTGGAGAATGAACTCATATCCCTAAGTACAATTCATTTCAGCAACCTAAAATAATTCTTCACCAAGTTCAAATCCCTCCTTGTTTAACTTAATGCATGTGGAGTCACGAAAGAGGAAGAACAACTCATACTTTCAATTCTCTCGAAATTAGGCCCTAAATATTCTGTATTTGTGTCGTCTTTTCAAGCATCTAAATTGACTCAGGAAAAATGGAAAATGCCTCCATTGAATGATTCCATTGGATAATTGACTCAAGATAAATATAATTTATTCCAAATGGGTTCCATCAAGTGTTCCAAGAACCAAGCACTTGTGGCTACTAATGCTCCAAAGAGCAGTGGAAAAGACAAGAAAAAACAAACGGGTAAATTTCCTGAATCGAAGAAGGAGAGATCTACACAATCTTCAGATAACTCTTCTGAGCCTAAGGGTAAGAAGAAGAAGGAAAGAAAACTTTGTATCTACTGTTCTAAAGGTTTTCATCCTGAATAAAATTGCATGAGGAAGACTATCGATGCGATGGCTAAGCAATTGCAGCAACACAATCTCACGGTGCCCGAAAATGCAAAGAAGAAAGATGATAACAGAATGGGAGGGAGAGCATGATATGGTCATGATTTAATGGATTTCACATCCACTCCATCATCTTGTATACTTGATTCAGGTGCATCAAAACATATGGCTGCATCAAAAGATGATTTTTTCTCCATCAAAGAAAGCACCAGATCCCCAATTTACTTGGGAGATGACACACCCGCAAAGGTGTGCGGAGAAGGAATTGTTGATATTGAAGGGGGATGCTTCACAAGTGTGCTTCATGTTCCCTCGCTATCCACAAATCTTCTCTCAATATATTGAATCACTCTTTCCGTCTCTGGAAGGAAGGTGGAGTTCACTCCGGACTCCGCAGTGATTACCGACATTTCCACAAGCTCACAGCTTGCACATGGAATTGCAAGTCACGGTTCTCATTTGCATTTATTCTCCCACTTTGTTCCTAAATCTATTAGCACTGTATTTCTATCACAATCTAATTATATCAGCATGTTATGGAATGAAATATGTGGCCATCTAAACTATAAGTACTTGCATCAATTCAGCAAGGAAAACATGGTAGAAGGATTGCCAACTATTAAATTCACAAGTGGTGTATGTCAAGGATGCATTCTTGGCAAGCATCCAGAGAAAAAGTTTGACAAAGGGAAGGCACAGAGAGCTTCTTCACCTCTTGGGTTGATTCATAGTGACATCATGGGCCCATTCCCGCAGCCTTCAATCAGTAAGGCTCGATATATACTCACCTTCATAGATGATTTCTCTCGCTTTACTTGGGTATTTTTTTTTTAAATTAAAATCAGAAGTATTTGAATGCCTTCTAGAATTTAAAGAACTTGCTAAGAATGAGTCTGGGTGTAGGATTAAGATAATACATACTGATAATGGGGGGAGTATGTCAAAAAATATTTTCAGCAACTTTGTATTGATGCAGGTATACAACTACAACACACAGTGCCATATACACCACAACAGAACGATGTTGCGGAGAGGAAAAACCGGTCCTTAAAAGAGATGGAAAATTGTATGCTACAGTCAAAATCATTAGCTCCCAAGATATGGGCTGAAGATATTAATTGTGAAGAATACATTCAAAACTAAGTTCCTCACAAATCACTCAAAGGAACTACTCCTTTTGAATGTTGGACCGATAAGAAACCGAAAGTGTCACACTTTCGTATTTTTGGTTCACGAGCATGGGCTCACATTCCGACAGATAAGAGGAAGGCTCTGGAGCCTCAAAGTGTTGAATTCATATTTGTTGGATATCCTGAAGGTGTCAAAGGATATAGATTGTTGGACTCTCACACTGAAAATTTCACTCTAGCTCGAAGTGTGAAGTTTGAAGAAGAATCACTGCATGATTTTTCAGAAGACCCTACCGAGGAACCACTTGTTGTCACTAATGAGGAGGAGTCAAAAACTTCTTCAATAACTTTAGAGCATCCATCAGAGAATAATTTTGGGTCTTATACATAGGATGAGGAGCAGGTCATGGATGCTCCAACTTAGTTTCCAACTTGGGCAGAGAAAACCCTGCAAGATGCGAGTGAACTAGTCGGTGATCCTGCGGATACAAGAAGAACTAGATCATAGTTTTTGGGGGCTCCTCAAGCCCTATATGCCACATAACCTTTTCTTCCCATACATTTCTATATGTCACTTGGTTAATATCCAAAGTCACACTCTGAGGCAGATGGAAACCCACTTTGGGAGGCTGCCATGGATGGAGAGTACTCTGCTCTTATGGACAACAACACATGGGACTTGGTTCCACTTCTGAAAGGAAGAAAGATTGTTCGATGTCGATGGATATATCGAACAAATATTTCTGAAGATGGTACGATAAGAAATTACAAAGCTCGAATTTTCACAAAAGGATACTTACATGTACATGGCATAGACTACACAGAAACATTTGCACCTATTGCAAAAATAGACTCCATTCGTCTAGTTTTCGCCATTGTCGCTTCTCGTAGATGGGAAGTTCATCATATGCATTACATCTGTGAGATGATTCATGATAGATTCATATCAGTGTAGTATTGCCCCACAGAGCAGCATGTTGCAGACATCTTCACCAAGTCCTTCACTGAAAAGAAATTTTCAGAACTGAGAACTATGCTTGGAGTGGTGGAGACAACTGAGTAGGTCACTTTTGGCCACTCAACATTTTTTTCCTTTTTTTTTTTTGGGGGGGGGGTTTCCCATGAGTTTTTCCCTCTTTCCTCTTTTCATGAGGAGTTATTTTATGAAATGAGTACCTAAAATCACCAAGTTGTCGGGACTCAAATTTTTTGTCATTACAGTTAGGCTTAAGGGGGGTGTTGGAGCATAACCCTAACTTACATTCGTTTATACCTATCTTAGACTCATAGATCTTGGTTAATACATTCATTTACACTTTATTTCACCTAATTTTTCCACATAGAGAAGAAGGGCCCCTCATCCCTAGATTTTAGGGAAAACTGCTAATTTTAGATCAAGACTCAACTC
>ML781173.1:614771-696224 GCA_009831015.1 Picea engelmannii | reverse complement strand
ATTAAGTGAGATAATGCACATCAATTGACTCTTGTGGACATTAATGAGTGTGTGACATGTATCTTTAGTGGTCTATGTCGAACTATGTGGTTTCCCTTAGCTCATGACACCTATTTTAGTTATTTCTAGCTTTTTTTTTACTAGAATTTCTATGTTGTAAATTCTATATATTCACCTCCTCTCTTCTTTTTTAGGATGGTTTCTCATGTATATTCATTTTTTATTAATATAATTCTCTGATTTATGGAGCAAAAATTTTCTCTCATCTCTTTAATATCAGCAAATTGCATGTGTTCATTTTAACTAGAATTCTAGATCTATTGGGGTTTCTACAGGAATTCTACATATGAGGCTATGGATGTTGGATATGGTGAGGGGAATAAACCCAAGAGATAAGACATAAAGGACACTTCTAGGATTCTAGAGAAAATAATGACACCTTGAACCACCACAAATGACCTCTTGAGGGAATCATTTCCCTCTAACTAGCTATATAAGTACCATTATCATTTTGTATCACTATGTATAGGTATTAGGGCCCTAAACATGGTCAGGGGAGGAAACATGAAACTTAGTCCCTAATGGAATATTCTAACTATCCAGGACCAAGAAGTATTCCTTGAACAATGATATATCACCTCCTAAAGGTACCCTTGGCCTATGATTAGGGACATTTGTGCCACTAGTTGATTTTGAGAAGTAGGTATGTGTCACAAGGCCATAGAAATGATCTAGAAAATAGTGCCATGCATTAGGTCCTAAAGAAAGTTTTGAGACATCCAAATCCATGAACAATTCCTAGAATTGCCACACATGACCTATATAGGGTATCCTTGGCTTCTAAGAAAGGATGTGAGAGACCTTATGAAGTTTTGAGCATTATATATGGATCTAAAGGTCTTGACATGGTCATGGCGGGGACCCAAGCCTCAATTGAAGTACAAAGCGTCTAGGAATATAGGGACAAACATGACATATCAAACCACAATACTCAACCTCTCAATATTTTAGGCGACTTCTAGGGTTGTAGGGCTCAAAGGTCATGAAATAATGTTCCATATTAGTAAACCAAACAATGGAATATGGCACATCAAACTTGTTTATCTCTACTTTGGTAAAGGGTGGGTGCAAGATAATGATGGTCTCTCATGATGCATTAGTGGAAATGCAAACATGGAAAAACAACAATTTATTAACTTTAATGGATGATTCAAGGTATTCGCAAGGAATTTGAATATGGTATAAGAAAATAAAAAATTAGGAAATTGAATTAGCTTTCCAAATATATAATTTTTATTTATAAAATTTGTGTATGGCTATATGAAATTTGATTTTTTTCTAACAATGGTATGTTATTTTTCATGAAAAATATAATGCATACATTTCTATTAGTGTAACTGTTGAGTACCTTAATGATGGAATTTCCTTTAAAAAAATTGTAAAATTGTAGAGAACACATTGTTCTAGTGCAAGACATTTTTTCAAAATTTATAATGTTAATTATATATATTTTTAAATTATGAAAGTCATTTATCCTTGAAATTACAAGGACTTATGTTAGTGCAGGGTACAAGGACCTTAACATTATCAAACCAATTTTACTTTTATAGATGTAGATCTCCATTTGTACTAGTGCCCTATATAACTTATTTTAAAAATGGTCAAGGCAATAAAAATTTATAGAAGGAATAAAAGAGGTATGTATATTTTACGATTCTTATATATGTCAAGACAAAAATATATTAAAAATAGTAAACAATCTTATTTTTTTTTAATTATATATTTGGAATCCACATAGTCAACTCTATATGTGTCTATAGTTTTATTGATGATGTATTTGTGTATTAAAAAAACATCGTTGAAATTGTTGTCATTGATGTCAAGGGAAGATATTACAGTGATAGTCATTAATGTCAAAGATAAGGGGAGACTATAAATTTCAATATGAGTTGATGATATTCTGTGTGTTTAGTCATCATTAATTTTAAAGAGGTAAGCCAAGGACGTGTCTCATTTTGTGAATAGAACTAGATAAAGGAAGTAGATAATTCCCATGTGTGTTAATGAATCTTTGAGTGCAAAGATGACTGTGCATTTTTTAATTTCTAAAAGATCTATGTGTGCTTACCTGAATTAAGAATCAATATGTCTATGCATGAAATATATTCAAGGATGAATAAGAATAAGGAATATTTGAGTTATGGAAAGCTGGACGAATCCCACTGCAAGTCTGGAAAACAATGAAGGAGGTGGAGTTTAAGTCTGAGTGTGTAGAGGAAGAAATATACCACATTCACAAGGAAATTCGATTTCAAAGAGTTTATATTGTGAAATAATTTTTAGGTAGTTTGAATATGAATGAAAGAGATATGGAACTATACACAAAGCATTAAATTTTGGCATGGAAAAATGCAGACCTGAGACTAGATAAATCCTGATTGTTTATATTAGGAGATCAATGGTTATGATCAAAGGATTGGAGCCCAATACACGGTGTGCGAGGTTAAATGCCACATAAGAACCACGTATTCAATAATATGAGTTCCACATTAGAGGGATTCCATGTCAATACCATGCCAGTTCAATACCAACAAGCTCTACAGATGCCACATGTGAGAACATGTATATATGCCACATTAGCTAGTATACATGTAGAACAAGTCCACATGGAAGCCACCTCATATGAAACATTGACGGGATGGATAAGAACAATCAATTTCGGTTGTATGTATAGAATAATCATAAAGTTATCATGGCCCATGGTGAGATCTTAAAAATTGACCAAGTATCAAGAATGAATCAGAACAATTGGATTCGATTGTATATATAGAATAATCATAAAGTTATTGCAGCATGTGGTGAGATTTCAAAAAATTGACTAACCATCAAGAATGAATCAGTTGAACATAGATGTCTCGTAGTGCATGGTGAACTATAAGAATTTTTCTAAGTATGAGGAATTGGTCAGATGGATGGGATCACAAGTATAGACAAGTGAATCGGGAAAATGCCTTAGACCTACAATGAAATGCTTGGAAACATTTCTAAGTATGGGTGCATAATAAGTGTGGGGCAACATGAAGGTGTATTCTTGACATCGTGGAAGTTTGAATGTGAATGACTTAGACTCATGGTGAAATGTTTGAAAATTTTCTAAGTATGGGTGAAAAATAAGGGCGATAGATTGTGAGAGTGTATTTTCGAGGCCGTATAAGTATGTCTAGAATAAATGATGAAGTAAATCAACAAGATGAAATATCGATGGTTGATATTGAATTAGAGTCCATATCAGACGGTAGCTGAGTTTCAAGGTCATGTCAAGTGTTTCAGTGGCCAACGATAGTATATCTATGATTGGCATTTAATCCAATGAATGATCGGATGACGACTGTGCATTGTGGTTGCATGGTGTGTTTTGGTGAATAGTAAATAGACAAACAGTCAAGATTAAATATGAAGAAATGATTGGATGGTCACTGAAAGTTGAAGTTATGTTGCATGTGTTAATGGTTGGTGAATGAGATCAACAACTGAGATTTAATTGAGAAGACGATTTGATGACGGTTGAGCATTAAGGATGTATTGTGTGTTTTGGAGGGAAGTGAGCATATCGACGATCAATATTAGATAGATGATTGATCCAATGGTTCCTGAGTGTTGAGGTTTGTTGCATGTTTTGATGGGTATAGAATGGATCGAAGGCCATGGTCAATCCAAGGGACCTCATCCAATGACTGATGAGAGTCAAGTTTTATGTGTTGTCCAGTGAGTAGATAACATGAGAATTAGGATGAATTTGAGACCAATTTCGAAGGATTTATGAAGTCCAAATTTTAGGAAGAGCCAAGTGATCTAGAGCTAACCTCATGAAAAACAATTTTTTATATGTGGAAAAACCCTTGGGTGTATGCTCTGTATAAATAACAGTGCTCAAATCTATGTTAGAATAGTGAGGGAGTGTTGAACATGTGAAGAGAATATTAGAGGCTCTAAGGTTCGAGGATGCCAAAGAAATAAAGAAAGACAATGTTATTGTCTAAGGGTGGTTGGGAGGTGAAAGGTATAAGGAACTTTTGAAATTGAGTAGTTTTATGAAAGTGAAAGCTTAGGGGAAAGAAAATATTTGACATTATTTCCAGAGTGAGGAGATTGGAGTTTCCAGTAGGTTGTGGCCTACGTATTCCTGAGTTGGTTCTCAACTAAGGGGATTGGTGTCTCCTGCAGGTTGGTGCCTACAAATATTGTAGTTTTATGTTGGTGCCTATAGGAAGTGTTGATTTGATGCTCAACCAAGGGGACTGGTGTCTCCTACAGGTTTGTTCCTAGAAACATTGTAACAGTAGGTTGGTGCATAGATGATTATATAAAAGAATTGTTTTGTGTTTTTCTCCCATTTGGTTTTCCATGTTAAATATCTGTGTACTATGGATTGTACGGTTTTACACATTTATCATTAATTTCTTATAGTTGGTAAAGTAATAATTTGATAAATATTGTAAGAAAAGAAAAACAATCTTATGTTAATTCATCCCCCCTTTGGATAAGTAAGTGTTCCTATAATTTTTATTAGAGTGGGTTCCTTCATAAACATTCTAACCACTGGAAGGTGAATTCTTGCATCACAAATGGATAAATAGGAAGGATTTTCCACAAACAAATCTCCATTATTTGATGGATCAAATTATGTCTTCAAGAGAATAAGAATAAAAAAAAATTGATGGAACTTGGGTTTGACATTTAGAGTGTAGTTGAGAATGGTTATAGAGCCCCAACAACTCCACTTGTAGATACAAATGGAAAGGGGATCAATGATAATAATTATAAGTCCAAGAATGAAAATTATGTGCGGTATGGGAGAATCATTATTTTTCAAAGTCATGCATTTTCATTCAACAAAGGATATGTGGGAAAAGTTACATAATATATTGAATGGAATGACAAGGTGAAGAAGGTAAAACTACAAACACATAGAGGAAAATTTGAGACCCTTAAGATGAATGAAGAAGAAAATATTACAACCTATTTCCTTTATGTATTTGATATTCTTAACACCCTTATAGGACTAGGGGAAGAGGTTAAAAAAACTATCATTATGAAAAAATTTCTTAGGTCACTTCCCTCAAGATTTAATCGCAAAATCTCTGTTATTGAAGAAATAAAGGAATTAGACAATGTAGCAGTGGATGAGTTACAACGAATCCTCATTGCATATTAAATAAGGATATAAAAATATAGGACAACAAATCCATCAAGGAAATGTTGTGTCTCATCCCCATAACAACCCATTTTGGAAAAAATGGATTCGCCCCCCACTGTTTTTAAATTTTTTTACAAGGTATCACATTCCTACTTAAATGAAAAGGTGTTGGCATAGAGATATTGTTCTATTTCTCATACATTATACAAGGATATCCTCTATGGAAATACATGAATCATAGTCAAAAAATGGTCCCCTTTGCAATGTCATTCAACCCTCCTTCCCAAGAAGTCATTGTTTCATCCACTTTCTATAGGCGCCTAAACCTCATTTTCACTTAACCTACTTGATGAACTCCACTATTGCACCCTTTAACCTAAGTATGGTCGGAATCAAAATAATTCTCATAACTACTACATTCTGACACAAACCTTTACTATGGCCACATTGAAAAGGATTATGTCAAAATCATCTATGTCAGAGTATTCCCCCTCATAAATAATTCCAAACTCTGACTCCTACACTCTGGTAGCTCGAACATACAAAGTATCCTTCATATTCTATGTGGAATACAATAGGTGTTCGGGAAAAAAAACAAGCACTAAAACCACCAGAGCTATGCGAACCATGTAATCATAATCTAATGATGTGTAATATTAGGATTGGTTGTCAACTCTCATTACGAACCATGTGCGAAAAACTAATTTCCTTGTCTTTCAGGATGACACTTTTTTTTGAAGAAAAGAATGTAGTTTTGACACCTTCTCTGTCAGAGTCCTAACATCTCCATAGTATTTTGGACTCTGAATTATAAATTCTCAGAACATACCTCGAATCATTTTCAACTACCCACGATCGACACACAAATCTATGTCAAAGGGAATATTCCTTCAATACCATGCCAATTGGGTATGACTAAGTCTCATATTTTTTCACCTTCGATGATATGACTCTGATGGTCCCACCTGTTAGGCATGTGCCCCTATCACATCGACACACAAACCTAGAAAAGATATAGAATATTCCTCGATCCTTTTCCTTCAGAGTGAAAATAACCCTTCAACTTTCCTACTCTGATGCATTCGACTCTGATACATATCTTTTTGAATTCAATCCACTCCCTTGATTCTGATATGAATATTTGGGAAATATCCCCTCTTAAATGGCATTAATGACAAATATTGTGATCTGATTTTGAATTGTTCCTCATACATAGGATGATTATTATGCATTTAGGGATGATTTAATACATATCAATTGGATTTAAACCGTCATTTTACAACCTATTTTCCTCTGTAAGATGGTAAAACACTCTCCCTTCTTTGATTAGTTCAATGATACTCTGAAACCATGTTTTCTGGATGACTTGCAGGTATTACGTTCTTTTTAAAATGGTTTGTCTCTTTACCATTGTCGCATTGGTTTTTATGTATTAATTCATCTTTTTATCTTGGGTGAGAAAATACTTAGGTAACATCTCATTATGGAAATTTAGAATACTAGAATACCTAAGGGCTTTGTCTACTCTTAGTCATCCTTTACACCTAAAACTTCTTCTCTTCAAGTAGAGGTTCTAGTAATAGACACTACCCACCAAACTCGTGAAGACCATTGCCTTAGGTATGATGAAATCTACAGAATTTTCAATACTCGATATTTTTCCCTAAAAGATGAAAACCTAGAGGTATACGAGAACATTCAGAAAAGATAAATTCATATACTCACTGCTCGATTGACCCTTTTTCCCTATAATGAAGAAACTCAGTGGTGCTTCAAGCAATTCAACTCTAGCACCATGACCATCATAAGAAATAACGAGAGATGAGTACCATCCCTAAGGCCTGAAGATATCATCAAAAGGTATCACTTACCCACACCTTCCTGTGCTCTCAATGAACCATTCTTGGAAGGTTTAACCCAAAGCAACAAAGGTCGAGATAAATTGATCAAACATTGGTGGGAGGATGGGGATGATAATCTTAAGTAGGGACAAAATATGGGCCCAACAAAGAAATTCAAAGCACCATACAAAATGTTGGTTGCTATGTTGAACCGGTTATATGGAGAGGAAAAATGAACAAACTTTCAAATAGATTGGCTACCACTGGCCCATACCTTTGTAAAAATAGGGCAAGTGTTTAATTGGGAAGATATCCTCGCTTTAAATGTCTGTCTACACATGAAAAAAATTCCAGGTATGAGAAACCCCTCTGTTTATATGTCGTCCTACCTGATTTATGGACCTCAGATGAGACTTGGACCAGGATCAACCTCCTATACATGTGCACTTCTCTGAATTATGGATCATAAATTACATAAGGTAATTTTATGACATATATAACTTTTTCCTCCCCCCTCTATATATTGTACTTTTTGGGTTCCCAGGGTATTTAATTTCCATCAAAGCTAGGATTGGGATGAAAGGGTTAGTATATTGGTACTTATGCAAATACTTCTCATACATCATGGTGTATGGCACCATTTTCACCCCACACCTCTTACCCTATTCTATCCCATATCGTCTTCTAATGAGAGAAATTTCTTACCATACCATGGGAACAAGGGATACCTCACTTTTTTTTAGTAGTAGCCAAAATACATGGCATGTGTTTCTAGTCCACATAGGTAATTACACCATTTCTAATATCCCTCATGCAAGAAAAGAGGAATATTCCCTAAAAGATGTGTTCCTATGCCTAAGAGAGACAAAATTCCATAATCCATATGATATTAAAGTTAACCACTTCAGGTGTGTCGTTCTCAGCCATTCGAACATCCATGTGGTTGATTTCAAGGAAGGCCTTTTTAAAGGAGTCCTCTTACATGGAGAGGTCCTACAAAATTTACCTAATGATGCTTCCAAACAAGAAATTGAATCTAAGCAGGAAGAAATGAATAAGGTAACAATTGAACAGTTTTAGAGACCTCTCCATCAAGAACTGGACAATGTGAACATCAAAGAACAAGAAAATTACAAGAAGGAAGAAGAGTTAGAAAAAAAAATACATCAAGTAGAGGAAGAGTAACATAAAATATAAGTCAAGGAGGAAAGAATAAAAAGAGAAAATGAATTCAAAGCAGAGCAGGTTTCCCTCCAAAAGAAGAAAGTTGAGGATGAGGCCAAATGACTAGTTGATGAGGCAGAGTCTAGAAGGATGGATGATGAAGCAGAGAAAAAATGATTAGCCAAGGAGACTGAGGCTCAAAGGAAGGAAAAAGAGTTTTTGAAACAACAACAATCACAATAATTGAGCAATACTCCAAGCACCCCATAAACCCCCAATCCAGGTATTGTAAACATACTACCACAAGACTACACTCCCCTTAATGCCATACAAGGTTATTATGACTTATCTTCACAAGCTCTGAATTTTGAAAGCATTGTAGTAGCCATCATAGATTATCATTATGATGAGATAATGAAAATAATTGAGAAGAGATAAACCAAAAGAAAAAGAGGAGAATCCACCAACTATAGGTCATCTATAGGGAGAGTAGTAGAGTGGAAGGTTGGGCCTGACCTAGAAGAGAATGTTCTTCATGCAACCTCTTCCCTCCATGATTTCACGGGGAAAAATGTCTCATATGTTCTTGAACTGACCAACGCCTTAAGCATGGCCAAGACCAAAATCACAAAGTTGGAATTAGAATTGAAAATTGTGAAATATGAGCTCACTTCATAGTTCAAGAAAGCCACAAAAGTGGTTGATTCAATATTTGGAAGAAAACAAGGCATCAACTTTCATTGTGGAAATTGTCAAGGCCCAAACATTGGAGATAAATGATAAACTAGAATCCGAAGAGAAAGAGTTCCTAAATATGCTCGATAATATACAAGTTGATCGAGAGGATTATTTAAGGCTGTAGGTTATGATGCTGGAAATTCAAGGATGACATCAAGAATAAAATGAGGCCTTTGAGAAAATTATCGGTTGGCAGGAAATGTACAATGCACCCACAAATACACTACCATGGTATGAAAGAAAATAAAGGCTCGGGCATCAAATTTTCTTCAACACTTGGAAACCTTTCTTGAAGAATATTCAAATCAATCAATAAGCCACAAACAAATTCCACGTGAAGCTATGGAGTAGCTCAAATAATCATATGGAGTAATTTGGAATGCATTCATTGTCCCCCATCGATGAAGCAACACCTGCAACTAAAAGAATTGTTGAGGTGGAGGAGTGCAAGAGAGCTAGCAAGGTAAGCATTGAAATTTCAACTTAGGTTGGATAATTTTTGGAAGAACACTTGTTAAATCCTTCCAAACTCATCAACATCACCCAACACTTTGTGAAGAGCACAACCAAGGAGTTATAGCAAGAGGTGTCTGCTAAAGTTTGCAACGGGGAATTAATCATTGAAAAAATTCAACCAGGAAACCCAGAATACATTATGAATGATTATTCACCCTGGGAAGAATATCAAAACCAAATGCATGAGAATAAAAATTCATAATGACAAATGTTTTTAACTGCTCCAGATGTATCACTTTTTCTACTTTATAATTTTATTTTCAATTAGGAATATGAAGATTCATCTTTTAAAACTTCCCCGGGCCCATAAAAGAACAAGGAGAATGTAAACACTCACTCCAATATTATAAATAAAGAGGATTGTCCATAGAAAAGGGGAATTTGTTTTTTGAATTTAGCAGAAGAGGACTATTGCTTCAAGTTAATTAGAATCAGAACAAATTTTTTGAAGATTGTGGTGTTAATGTGTATGAATGATATTTTTCTACTTATGCATGTTTATCTCTGCAATATGTGAATGTTGGTTTTATGAACTACTTCTAAACTAATTTTCATATGTTTATAGTTACCATAATTTTCACTTTAAGTGCAATGACTATATGATCAGTGAGTGAATCAATTATTTGTTTCTAACTTATTGTATTGTTAATATTTCACCTTTCTTTCCTATATGAATTATTTATGTGCAAATAATACAAATATTTCACTTCACTTATCTTTTAGTTTGCTCCTGATCAGCATAGGTTAGAATAGAGTAGAATAGAAGTGCATATTAGTGTTGTAGATACTCATCCTAGCCTAAAAGTAGTTCTTTAGATTTTTAATTCATCTGAGAAAGTTTAGTTCTCATATTCATATTTAGTTAGTTAGTTAGTTTGGTAACTAGGCCACAATTTGGTCAGAAACGCTACTCCAAACGAGAGTGGGTCTAATTGGGACCTACCATTGGTTTTTTCTCCCTTACTTGATTGAATGGGTTATTCTATCCCATAAACATAAATGGAACTAGAAGGAGGGCCATAGAACTAAATGGATGAAAAGAGAAACATAAACCCTTCCCATTCTATTTCGCAAGTCAAGACTTCCTTATCCATTGATTCCCATCCACCTTATTCCAACCACGCTATTGTTCTCTCGTCATATGCTATGAATACACCAAATCAGGCCAGTACTTAGAGTATTTCCACTCATCCTAAGTCTTTGTTTTCTTTTCCTCAATCCTGCATATTAACCCTCCCATAGGTTAATACCATTCTAAGGAAATCCCGGGAATGTGTGAACCATGCCTTAACTAGACAAATGAGAAGATAGATGAGACAAATTCCAAATGACTATTCACTTCCTTAAGTTTAGGAAGGTCTTTGTAGTGAACATCCCTTCTTTATCGACCCTTATGTGTATCAAAAAAATCCTTCTATCAGAACCCATGGATATCACGTACCTCAAGATATATCAGATTTTGAAGAGACCTTTTATTTTTACCTCGAAATTTACATACTAGTTCATGGTGTCAGTGGTAGACCTCCCTATCCTCCTAAATCCTGACCTTACACACCAACAAACAAGTCAAAACAAGACTCTGAGGAAGAAGAAGAACAAGAAAGTGAACCTGAAAGCAACCCGTTCTAGATGATCTTGTACCAACCTCCAAACATGGTTGGGCCTAATGTTAATCCTAAAACCCCTCCCTATAAGCCTTGGTTGGTCCTTGATGTAGTATCCATACTAGTGCTTGTGTCTGACATGCCCAGACATCTAGATAAATATTTACCAAAATTTTACCCTGACAGAAAATATTTGGCTAAAGACCATGTTAAGAAATTATTACTTTCTGTGAGACTCGAAATCATTTGAAACGAAGATGTTGTTTGTCGATAATTCCCCCTTATATTTGAAAGTAAAGACTCTACATGGTTCATCTCTTTATAAGAAGCCTCCATCATTGACTAGAGAATGTTCAAAACTATCTTCGTTATGAAGTTTGGAGAAAATAAGACACCGACAACTCTAGTCCTAGAACTGTCTAGAGTCAAAATGGATTCTAAGGAATAGGTGAATGATTACCATAAATGCTTCCTTACTCCACTAAGATGCATCCCAAGAGCCTCTAAAACTTCTGAATATGTTGCCATTGAATTTTACACCTCTAGTCTACCTATTTCCATGGTGATGTTTTTTAATAATGTTGAGAAATCCACTTTTGAAGAAGCCTTGCAAGAAGCCATTAAAGTTGAAAAAAACATGATTAGTTTAAAAGGAAATCCTGGAGAAGAATCATCCAAAGATAAAGGTAAAGGTAAAGCAACTTTGTCCAAACCCCCAGAAGAGAAGAATAATTATGATTCCATGGATATGGAATATCTCCATATGATTGTTAAGAAACTCTTCAATGAGCTGATATATTTGAATAAGAGTGGTGGAGAAGGATCTTCTATCCAAAAGAATTTTTTTATATTTCCTCCTGAGAAATATAAAAAACACTCCCTCGACTAATAAAACCAACCTTTCTCAGATAGATGGTATTAACATGGAAGATATTTTCCAAGACTTACAAACCTAGGAAACAAAAAACATGATTTAAGTCTAGGATGAAGAAGAGGAGATTAAAAACAACAAGAACAACCTATTGCCATCCCAACATATTTTTAACTTTTTAAATAAAAAATAATAATCTATGTAGCTGCCTAACTGGGGTCGTACATTTTTTTGTTCTTCATAAGCAATTTTTGAAACAACAAATGCATGTCTTCTGTTATTCCTAGTGTTTTTGTTTCCATGCTTCGTTCATGAATGAAAGCATGCAAACGAAGCATTAAAAATTATCACTATATTACCACTCTATTTAAAAGTTTATGAAAGGAAAATGGTTCAACATTTTGGTTAATAAAGTCTTTGTTCTTTGCTATGAAGTTCATTCTCTTTGTTTCCCTCCTCGAATGTCAAGCATTCTTATGGATTGTTATATGAATCAACAAAGGTCCTTTTAATTTAACCATCAATATATTTTTGTGTGGTTCTTGGTCATACATTCCCTTGTCACTAGACTTTGGTTTATAAGTTTCCTTCTCCTAAACTTTAGAACCTAACCCACCTTGTTGTGCAATCATTTTAAATTTTTAATGCACCTAGTCGTGGCCTATACTATGTGGGAGGTGGCAGTCCGATCACAGTGAGACCATCATTTTGAAGTTTAGTATTGGGTTTTGCAACACCCCTCACATTCATTTCAAACAATGCCTATCTTTTCRTTGAGAATATTTTGCTCATTTGCCATAGATTGCTGATGAGTTTCGGGTCTGGAGTATACCTCTAGTCTATTCTTAGAAACCCTCCATACGCACTATGTTTGGGTGTTTRTTTTTTGAATTCCCATGGCCCYGGTTGTTAGGATTGAACCCARCGACACTCAAAACTTTCTCCTGTGTGATGATGCAAGGGAGGATGTCGAGGGTCACGGCTGGCTTGTTTTCCTTKAGAAATTCCAGGGCTTTAACCTTCAAACCACTCATGAATTCTCCCTCTCATTTGATGGATGTCAATCCAAGGTGGGGGACATTCAACTCGAACTCACAAAGGACTTTTTAAGTCAAGTAACAGGTCTCCCTGCGAGTGGGCAGAAGTGGTTCAAGAATGGCAAGGTTGAGGAGGTTCCATGGAGTCTTTTCTTTACATCTCGAAAGATCAATAGCTGTGACAAAGGTATGCCAATGTCCTTATTGAAAACCTGATGGCATGGTTTGCTTGCAGTGTTGAAACAATTCATGACGTGTGAAGGCCGTTTTGGTTTTGTATTTCTATATCACCTGTGTTTTCTCATGAATTTCATAGGGTTTCCATTAAACATGCCTTATTACCTATGGAGAAGCTTGTATAAAATGGCTAAGACGTTTAAAAAGAAACGTTTGGATTCGATCCTTTTCCACCACGATTTGATAAAAATTATTCTTGCACATCAATTGAAGTTACAAAACGATGATTGGGATTCGTTCCTAACCCGAAATGGTTTCGCTAACTCATATGCTGTAGAGGTTGAAAAACCTGTGATTGAGGAAACCTTAGTCTATCCCAGAGTGTTCCCTTCATCTACACAGGCCTGTGTTACGACCACCCACAGTAAGCCTTTACCTGACTCAAAATTGGCTGAGCAGACCCATGAACAAGATGCACAACCTAACACCTCTGCCAAAAATGCAAACAGACCTGTTGGCAAGCCATCTAAGGGTGATATCGATTTAAGTTTTAAAAATAAGAGGGAATGAAGGATGATATTGAGGAAGACACAAAATAAATTAAACCCTCATGTGAGATCGATTAAGATGACCGAGATCCATGAGAGCTCGGATTCCAAGATTGATAAATTTATGGCTGAAGAAGACCCTCCTTCCTTCCAAACACACCTCGATCAGTCCTACAATTTCATGGATAATCTGTTGCCTTGTATGAATCATAGTGAAGGGTTTCCAGGTATTAAGTTTGGTGACAAATCTACAAGCCACATTGGGGACGTTCCAGTACACAACCATGGGTATTCTCAATCGATTGTCACACAGTCACAATGTGAAATGTGTCTGTTATGGATTGATAAGTATTACACTGATATACCCATTTTATAGTCACAGATCAAATCCCTTACTGATCAAGTCGACCCCTTAATAAATGAAAATCATAGGCTCAAGTCTATTGTTAAGGGACAAGGGAAACGCTTGAAAACTACAGGGAACACCATATTAAAAAATGTCGAGACTGCAACAACAGTAATAAATTTTGAGATCATGTGATTTGATTTGATTTTACAGTTAAAGGTAAGATTTATTTTTATCTTAAAATAGTGTTGTATTTTGTTTTTTGAATAATTTAGATTTCATTGTTAAAATAGACTAGCTACAGAATCAACAGATTCTGTAGCCAGTCTATTCTAATTCAAAATTTGGAAAATTGTGGTTAAATGAATATCTAAATTTATTTATTTCATCTTTTCCTTTTAGGATATCTGGGAGTCTATGGTGACCAAGTGATCTGAATCATTTTTGGGGCTTGTTAGCCATATCTATGATCCATTTTTGTATAAACAGGAACAAACTTTTTTAATCTTTTAAAGATTTAGTGTGATCTGGGGTGGTAATATTCCTCCTTTATTTTTGTAATCAACATATGATTGTATCATATCTCATAAGATAACACAATTACCTTTCTGAACCCTTTAAAAACTCATATTTTTTTTTGTTGTAAAGAAATCATCTTGGCCTGGGGATGAAGTATGTACAATTAATTCACAGACTTCAATGGAACAGAATGCATGTTACAGATTTAGCTTCTTGTGTATGATGTCTTAATTTAAGTTCTATTTATCTTGACAAGATAATAGGTGTTGATTGCTTTTGTCTTCATGATTTATTATGAGTCGGGATAATTCATTTATAAATACTGTCCATATGTGATGTTTCAGATATTAAAAATAGTGATCATTTGTTCAATCCAAATGATAAGGTTTTTCTTAAATTTTGTTGAATGATTAAAAGAAGGTTGTTACAGTTAGATTTATCCTGCACGTAATCGCTTGCAATCATAGATATCACAGCTATTATTTGCATCTCTTCGTTCTGTCATTAAAATTCAACAGTCAATATACTGTTTTACATTTATTCCTAACAGTTTCAAAGTTCACTGCAGGTTTATCTCTTGGACAGGCTGGCTAGACATTCTATAATTATACAGGTGATTGGATGCATGCCGAACAACCCATTAATAGGTTAGTTTATTTCTTTTATCTTTTTTTTTGTCTTTGAAACTCTTATGTGCGACTTGGCTTTGACCATTCACATATTTTTGTTTCATAGTATATTATTTTTGTTTAATCTTAGATAAATAAAGAAAAAATAAAAAATAGTTTATCTGCTTTTGTTAAAGAAACCATCTTTTCATAGATTTTTGTGAGTTTAGATTAAAAATTGCACTTGTATAACATGCACATAAATTAGATAAACATATTTGTTGTGTAAATATTATTTAAAATAGTTATATAGATATGCATGTACATATATATACTAAGTAGTTATTTGTTAGTTTGTTCTTTTTCTTTTATTTGTTTCTTTTAGGACTTTTAGATTGGCCAATGCAGCCTTTAAACCCGTCGGAGCGAGTCCAACCAAACATCTTGGTTTATTTAGACAACCCTGGACAAGACTCGTTCTTCCAATTGAGGGACAATCATTTTCGCCCGTCAACAAATGGCGCTAGAAGGAGGGCCTGAACACTATTGATGGCACGTGGAGGTCGCAAGACTCCTCCCCCACACACCCTCTCACCTATAGTAATAAGAAGTTATTCTGAAGACAACATTACCTCTCAAGCAACAACAACCTCAAATGAAAATCCACAGATTACCATTGAGCCAGTAACACCAAACCCCCCAGGGTCTGACGTACAAGAAATTGTTCATCAATCACTTCTAAGGACACATGGTGCTTTGTCCTATATCAGACAACCAGGTCGGCCATTGAATCAACCGCTAGATATTTCTGATATTAGAGAGCAACTTGAAGGCACTGGTCTTATCCTAAATCCTACGGATCCAGATCACATCCTCAGTCCTACAGCTGGAGGATCTGGTATCCCACCATCACCACCACCTTCATCTCCTTCCTCTTCAAGAGAAGATTCATCCGACGAATGTAGTTCTTCATCTCATCCTTCCATACCACCCATGCCTATGGTAAATCCAAACAATCCTGCCAGACCTTTTCTCGATCAAGATGTTGTGGCCATACCTATACCCCAGCATCCTTTGCCTAAACATCTGGAGAAATGGCTCCCTGAATTCGATCCAGATTCCAAGAAAATTGCCGAGGATCACATTAAAAAATTCATGCTAGCCATTAAACTCCGAAGCATAGAACAAAAAGACATAGTATATATATTTTTTCCATACACATTCGAAGGCAATGCCTCTACTTGGTATTTTTCCCAACAACCCCACACCATTGTATCTTGGGATAGATTCAAATCTTGTTTCCTTGAGAAATTTAGAGAGGACAAATCTCCCGAAGTCTTATTCATGGAACTCTCCAGTTTAAAGATGAACCCCAAGGAAAAAATAAAAGACTTTAATCAAAGGTTTCTAACATTAAAGAATTGAATCCCCACTGATTCAATGCCTGCTGAAAATCTTATCGCCGCATACTACACCAAAGCCTTACACCAAAACATAGCAATCTGGGTAATAAGGTCTAAGAAGGAAACATTATTGGAAGCCTTTCAGGAAGCAAGCCAAATTGAGAAAGTTATTCTAAGCCTAAAGGAAAATATCATTAATGAGACAGATATTACCCCATATTCCAAGAAGAAAATAAAAATTCTTCCTAGACCTCCCCAAACCAAAACTCAATCATAGAGTTCAGATCTGGAAATTTTACATAAGGTCATTCAGAAATTGTCAAATCAAGTCGTAGATTTAAGGAGATCAACTGAATAAGCTTCTTCAAGAAAAGGGTCTTACAAATCCCCTTTTAGAAATCCTTTTCCCACAAACTGACCCAATTTAAATTCTGAAGGCCTTAATCTAGAAAGCCTACAATATGTTATCTAGACAATTCTGGAAGCACATGATAAATTAGTTCCCCTCGAGATTCCTAAAGACGTGGTTGAACAAGAAACAATGGAAGAGGACAAATCCTCTCCCAACATCTTCGGGCATTTTTCGGATAATATCTTTCAAGCCAATTTTGAAACAGTGCATCCTTACAACACTAGAAGCAGAACACAGAATAAATCCTCTTCTGAAACTGGAACTAATGCACCCCAAAAACAGTCTAAACAAACTAAAACTAGACAGAATTCGGTAACTCCAAGTTTAGAATATGATTTGATTGAAGACCTTAAGAAACTTAGAGCTAATATTTCTATTTATGAATTGTTGAAATTTCCTTTTCTTCTGCGAAAGATGCTTCAGAACATTGCAGAAAACAACCAAAACAACAATATGAACAACAACAAAAATTATAGAAAACAACCCTAAAACACCTCAAAAGGTCCCTTTTAAAATGACACTAGAACCCTCTAATAAAAGAGACCTTGTTGTAAAAAGTGTAACAAATGTAGATAAAATAATCCTAGGGACTACGACTAAAAATCAGCAAAGTTCTGTTGTTAATACTCGTAGAAATGTCCCACCTTTTTTGTTAACCTTTGAAATTTTCAATAGGAATGTACATAATTGTATGGTAGATTCTAGCGCATCGTCAAATGTAATTCCTTGATCTATATGCCAAAAAATCAATGTTGAATTTCAACCTTCCAGTCTAAAAATTATTCAGCTTGATCAGACCAGTGTTAAGGTAATAGGTGAATTTAAAAATGTCCTTATCAGATTATCATCTAATCCTAAAGTCCACCAGATTATTGATATTATTTTCATTGACATCCCTTAAGTATATGGCTTATTTTTAAGTAGGGATTGGTCTGAACAACTGCATGGTTACTTTGCGACAGACTGGTCTCATTTATGGCTGCCAAAAAATGGAAAGCCTAACAGAATCAAGATCAATCGTGAGCGTTACCTCAAACTTACGGTAACTGATTTAAATGACATTAATGAACCATTTACTGCTTCCACTAATTCACCCGAAATGCAGGGAATGAACACCTTTTTTGGTAACTTCATGGCTGAAACTTCTACCATTTCTAACCCAGAACAACAGTCAGAACTCATGACATGCACACAGTAAACAGTTCTCCCTAAGGTGCCACATACAGCTAATGAGAATCACATCTGGTCTCTCTACTTCGATGGATCCAAATCTAAAGAAGGATTCGGTGCAGGATGTGTTCTCATTGATTCAGTAGGTAACAAAAATTTGATCGCTTGACGATTAGAATTTGAATGCACAAACAATACGGCTAAATATGAGGCACTACTGCAAGGTCTAAGAAAGGCACTATACTTGAAAATACAGAATTTAATGGTATTCGACAATTTAGAAATTGTCGTCAGACATGTAATAAATTCCATTCATTGCCTATCTCCACACCTGAAAAGTTATCAAGCTGAGGTATGGAATCTAATGCACAAATTTTCTGCATTTAACATTAATTATATTCCAAGATTAAATAATTCTAAGGCTGACTTGCTGGCTAATGTCGTTTCTAAAAAAATTCCCGCAGAAGGCCTTTCTCCGAACACATCTTCTGTTGAGTTGTTGTTCAGACCATCCATCCCAGACAACATCACTAATTGGAGAGTGTTTGATGATGATCAACAGATCATCAGTTTCCTGCACATGGAAGATACTTTCCAAGGTGCGGTTATTGATGAAGGTACCCACGATGAAGACCTCCGCAATTTTATGGTAATATCAGACCCAAGATCTCTGAAATCAACATCAGATCTGGTAAATTCTATCCCAAAATCTATGGTAAGATTAGAAAAGTTTTATGATTTGCATGATAAATTCAGAAAATCAGTAAATTGTAAAACAAACAGTTCTTCCTTGACCCATGAAAAAGTGAATCTAGGAACTAAAGATAATCCACAATGCATCAATTTGGGAATGGGATGTTCTGAGCAAGAGAAGTCATCATTTATTAAGTTTTTTAATGAATTTAAGGACGTCTTTGCTTGGACATATGATGATCTAAAAACATTTGATCCTAACATTATACAACACATCATTTCCATGAAACCCTAGACTCAACCTTTTCAATAGAAGTTAAGAAAGATGCACCCAAAACTTGAACCAACGGTCAAGAAGGAACTAAACAAACTATTGAATGCAAAGATAATCTTTTCGGTGAGACAGACACAGTGGGTCTCTAACCTTGTCCCTGTGAGGAAGAAAAGTGGAGAAATCTGACTATGTGTTGATTTTTGAAATTTAAACCAAGCATCTGATAAAGACAACTACCCTGTTCCTCCGATGGAACAAATTCTCCAGCAGGTATCTGGTTCTGAAAGATTGCCACTACTAGACGGTTTTTCAGGGTATAACCAGGTCCTCATGTCTCCTCCAGACCAGCTGAAAACCACTTTTTGTACTCCATGGGGTACCTATGCTTATAGGAAGATTCCCTTTGGGCTTATAAATGCTGGTGCAACTTTCCAGAGAGCGATGGATATCGCTTTTTGCGGTCTAATCAATCAATCTATAGTAGTCTATCTAGAAGATGTCACTATCTTCTCAAAGAATAAGGGAGATCATTTATCTCATCTGAGATCTGTTCTACAATGATGTCGTAAGTACGACATCTCTCTAAATCCTAAAAATCTGTCTTGTAGTGGAACAAGGCAATCTGCTTGGAATTGTAGTATCCAATGAAGGGATGATCATTGACCCTGAGAGGACTCAAGTCATTTCAAAACTTCCTCCCCCCTCTTCCAAAAAGTCTATGCAATCCTTTTTAGGTCAGATAAATTTTGTTAGAAGGTTCATCCCGAGTTTTTCAGAAATGGTCAGGCCATTACAAAACTTAATAAAAAAGGATGTGCAATACCATTGGGGACTTCAATAAAATCAATATTTTGACTCAATAAAAAAAGGCATAGTAGAGGCTCCATCCTTAATGAGCCCTGACTTTTCGTGAGATTTCACTCTTTATACATTTGCCTCTGATCGATCTTATGTTGCTGTGCTAACTCAAAAGAATGTAGAAAACAATGAAGTTCCTATTTCCTTTACGAGCTTAGCCTTTAAGGGAGCAAAGCTTAATTATCCAGTTGTATATCAACAAACTTACGCTATTTTTAAAGTGGTAAAACATTTTTGATCTTATCTACTGAAATCTAGAACGAAATTCATTGTTACTTACCCCAATGTCAGAAATTTGTTAATACAGAAAGAACTGAGTGAGAAATGGGAAAAATAGGTCACATCCTTACAAGAATATGACCTCCAGATCACTCTAGCACAAATTGTTAGAGGCCAAGGTCTATGTAAATTCGCTGCTGATTCAGTTATAGAACAACAGAATCAAACCGATATGTTAATTGAAGATCAGCATAATCAAAATCAAATCTGCTGTGTACAAAATCCTACAAGTCCTTGGTATGATGACATTAAGTTTTATCTAACACACAGATCAGCTCCCCACCACCTTGATCCAAAAAAGAGGAGAGCGTTGAGATTACAATCTGCACCTTTCCAACTACTGAATGGTATATTTTTTCGCCAAAATTTTGATGGAATCCTTATGTGTTGTCTGGAAAGAGATGAAGCAGATAAAGTCTTATCAGAATTACATGCAGGGGAAGCTGGTGGGCATTTCGGTGGAGACACTACTGCCCACAAAGTATTAAGGACGGGGTATTACTGGCCCACCCTTTTCAAAGATGCCTATGCATTATGCTGCAAATGTGTAATCTGTCAAAAGGCTTCTGGATGAGTACAAAAGGCAGCATTCCTGCTGCAACCTGATTTGGTGGATTTCCCTTTTCAGCAATGGGGTCTTGACATCATTGGCCCAATTAACCCCACCTCCTCATAGCATCATAAATACATCATTACAGTGACAGAATATTTCACCAGATGGTCCGAGTCTACACCATTAAAAGTTGTAAACAGTAGTCAGGTAATATCTTTCCTTAATTCAAACATTATCACTCATTTCGGTATTCCTGAATGTCTAGTGTTCGATAATGCTTCCTATTTTTCGTCTCTTGACATTGACATGAGTTCTTTTGCTTTAGGAAAAGGGATAAAACTAAAGTATTCTTCCAACTATTAACCCCAAGGAAATTGTTTGGCAGAATCGACAAACAAAAACCTGATCAAGATCATCAACAGGACGGTCTCCAAAAACCACAAAAACTGGCATAATGCACTATTCAATGCAATCTGGGATGATAGGGTAACTCTGAAAATTGTTGTTGGTAATTCTCCCTTTTTCATCGTTTATGGTAGGGAAGCAATTCTTCCACCGCATGCTCTCCTTCCATATCTGGAGATATCGCAGAAGGTTCAGGAAGAAGACTGTCCTCCTTTGGAAAGTCAGATTAATGCTTTGCTGAAGTTAGAAGAGGTAAGGACTCAAGAAAAACAAAAACTGGATCAACATCAACTTATTGTCAAAAGCTGGTTCGATTCGAATTCTGCCTCAAACAGGAATTTTGAGGTAGGTGATCTTGTCCTCAAATGGGACAAACCTCATGAGGGGAAAGACGAGCATACTAAGTTCCAAAACCTATGGTTGGGACCATTCTTAATCGCTGAAAAATGAGGTCCCGGTTCTTTTTGCCTGCAGAATTTAGAGGAACAACCAGACACCTTCCCAGTGAATGGCCAAGCTCTCAAAAGGTATTTCACCTGACAACTCTCAGATACACCTTTTGTACATATTTTTCTATTTTGGTTTCTTTTTCTTTTCATTTTCTTTTCTGGTTTGTTTTTATTTTTATTTTTTGTTTATTGGCCTTTTTGAGTCAAACATGCCTATATTATAGTCTAGTTTAGAAGAAGAGAACAAAATGCTTCATCTCGAAATAACTGTGAAGGGCTATCAGAGCATCAATTGTTGTGTTTTTCTAAAAACGTAAACTAGTTAAAGATGGTATTTTGTTTGAGAATTGATTTCTTGCTTTCAATTTGCATTTGAGAGTAGACACGACTATCTTTAAGAACTCTTTACACTGTCCCTTCTCTTAAGAAAGAAACTCAACGATGCCTCCCTGTCCTCGAAAATTAGTTTTATTAATAAACTATTTTCATATCTTGATGAAGGTTAACAAGAAAAATTTAAAGGCTTGGAAAATATTAAGTTGTGTAAAAACTGGAATTTTCAGCGTCACCCCGCTCTGCTGAATGTCTTTAAAACTATATTAGAATGTGAATAATTTCTCAAAGAGCTATGGGAAGTGTTTGTAAACCCTCCAGGACATTGAACAGGTCTACTGGCAGTGGGTAAATGCATGCATGATGCCAAGACAACTTCGTCGGGGTACTGAACAGGCCCGCTGGCAGCGAAGCGATGTCATGTTAAAGAAAATTCTCAGGTATAAATCTTGATTTTGGTCATAAGCATCCTTCATGCTGATTTGAAATTTCTTGGACAGGATACAAATGTCAGAGTGGGTTAATTGACATCCCTATTGAGGCTATGGATGCCTGCTGGCAGCAGTGGCCCTATTAACAGTATTGGAGCCATTAACTTAAACATCGTGGCTTTCATTTGTGAAGTCTGTCACCATTTTTCATTCTTTTAACGAAAGATATCTTAATCTGGACCACGTCATGATTATTAAAGATGCTCAGATGACTTTTCAGTTGTTCATTGATTTGAAATCATTCAAACACTTCTAACCTAAACTCGTCAGTGATACAGAGATAACTGCTTCTCCCAACACATCGCCATTGTTGGCAGCCCAACATATTTTTAACTTTTTAAATATCAAATAATAATATATGTAGCTACCTAACTGCGGTCATACATTTTTCTATTCTTCATAACCAAATTTTGAAACAACAAATGCATGTTTTTGGTAATTCCTAGTGTTTTTGTTTCCATGCTTCGTTCATGAATGAAAGCATGAAAATGAAGCATTAAAACTTATGACTATACTACCGCTCTATTCAAAAGTTTATGAAAGGAAAATGGCTCAACATTTTGGTTAATAAAGTCTTTTTTCTTTTCTATGAAGTTCATTCTCTTTGTTTCCCTCCTCGAATGTCAAGCATGCTTATGGATTGTTATATGAATCAACAAAGGTCCTTTTAATTTAATCATCAATATATTTTTGTGTGGTTCTTGGTCATACGTTCCCTTGTCACTAGACTTTGGTTTATAAGTTTCCTTCTCCTAAACTTTAGAACCTAACCCACCTTGTTGCACAATCATTTTAAATTTTTAATGCACCTAGTTGTGGCCTGTACTATGTGGGAGGTGGAAGTCCGATCATAGTGAGCCCATCATTTCGAAGCTTAGTCTTGGGTTTTGCAACACCCCTCGCATTCATTTCAAATAATGCCTATCTTTTCATTGAGAATCTTTTGCTCATTTGCCATAGATTGTTGATGAGTTTCTGGTCTGGAGTATACCACTGGTCTATTCTTAGAAACCCTCCATACGCATTGTGTTTGGGTGTTTTCTTGTCGAATTCCCATGGCCCCGGTTGTTAGGATTGAACCCAACATCACTCAGACCTTGCTCTTGTGCGATGATGCAAGGGAGGATCTCGAGGGTCACGGATGGATTGTTTTCCTTGAGAAATTACAGGGCTTTAACCTTCAAACCACTCAGGAATTCACCCTCTCATTTGACGAATGTCGAGCCCAGAGGAATTTTTAAGTCAAGAAATAGGTCTCCCTGCGAGCGGGCATAAGTGCTTCAAGAATGCCAAGATCAAGGAGGTTTCGTGGAGTCTTTTATTTACATCTCGAAAGATCAATGGCTGTGACAAAGGTATGCTAGTGTCCCTATTGAAAACCCGATGGCATGGTTTTCTTGCAGTGTTGAAATAGTTTGTGATGTGTGAAGGCCGTTTTGGTTTTGTCTTTCTATATCACCTGTTTTTGCTCATGAATTTCATAGGGTTTCCATTAAACATGCCTTATTACCTGTGGAGAAGCCTACATAAAATGGCTAAGAAGTATACGAAGAAACGTTTGGATTCAAGCCTTTTCCACCACAGTTTGATAAAAATTATTCTTGTACATCAATTGAAGTTACAGAACGATGATTGGGATTCGTTCCTAACCCAAAATGGTTTCGCTAACTCATATACTGTAGAGGTTGACAAACCTGTGATTGAGGAAACCTTATTCTATCCTAGAGTGTTCCTTTCATCTACACAAGCCTATGTTATGGCCACCCACAGTAAGCCTTTACCCGACTCAAAAGTTGTTGAGAAGACCCATGAACAAGATGCACAGCCTAACGCCTCTGCCAAAAATACAAACAGACCTGTTGGAAAACCATCTAAAGGTGATATCGATTTAAGTTTTAAAAATAAAATGGTAGGAAGGTTGATCTCGAGGAAGACATGAAATAAACCAAACCCTCATGTGAGCTCGATCAAGATGATAGAGATCCATGAGAGCTCATATTCTGAGATTGATAGATTTATGGCCGAAGAAGACCCTCCTTCCTTCCAAACACACCTCCATCAGTATTACAATTTCATGGATAATCTATCGCCTTGTCTGAAGCATAGTGAAGGGTTTCCAGGTATTAAGTTTGGTGACAAATCTACAGGCCACATTGGGGACGTTCCGGTACACAACCATGGGTATTGTCAATTGACCATCACACAATCACAATGTGAAATGTGTATGTTCTGGATTGACAAGTATTACACTGATATACCCATTTTATAGTCACAGATCAAATCCCTTACTGATCAGGTTGACCCCTTAATAAATGAAAATCACAGGCTCAAGTCTATTTTTAAGGGACAAGGGAAACGCTTGAAAACTACAGGGAATGTCATATTAAAAAATGTCGAGACTGCAACAACAGTAACAAATTATAAGATCATGTGATTTGATTTGATTTTACAGTTAAAGGTAGGATTTATTTTTATCTTAAAATAGTGTTATATTTTGTTTATTGAATAATTTAGATTTCTTTGTTAAAATAGACTAGCTACAGAATCACCAGATTCTGTAGCCAGTCTATTCTAATTCGAAATTTGGAAAATTGTTGTTAAATGACTATCTAAATTTCTTTATTTTATCTTTTCCTTTCGGGATATCTGGGAGTTTATGGTGACCAAGTGATCTGAAGCATTTTTGGGGCTTGTTAGCCATATCTATGATCCATTTTTGTATAAACAAGAACAAACTTTTTTTAGCTTTTAAAGATTTAGTGTGATATGGGGTGGTTATATTCCCCCTTTATTTTTGTAATCAACAGATGATTGTATATTATCTCATAAGATAAGACAGTTACCTTTCTGAACCCTTTAAAAACTCATATTTTTTTTTTTTGTAAAGAAATCATCTTGGCCTGGGGCTGAAGTATAGACAATTAATTCACAGACTTCAATGGAACAGAATGCATATTACAACCTTAGCTTCTTGTGTATGATGTCTTAATTTAAGTTATGTTTATCTTGACAAGATAATAGGTGTTGATATCCTTTGTCTTCATGCTTTATTATGAGTCGGGATAATTCATTTATAAATATTGTCCATATGTGATGTTTCAGATATTAAAAATAGTTATGATTCGTTCAATCCAAATGATAAGGTTTTTCTTCAATTTTGTTGAATGATTAAAAGTAGGTTATTACAATTAGATTTATCTTGCATGTAATCACTTGCAATCACAGATATCACAGCTATTATTTGAATCTCTTCGTTCTTTCATTAAAATTCAACAGTCAATATACTGTTTTTCATTTATTCCAAATAGTTTCAAAGTTCACTGTAGGTTTATCTCTTGGACAGGCTGGCTGGACATTCTATAATTATACAGGTGATTGGATGCATGCCAAAAAACCCATTAATAGGTTAGTTTATTTCTTTTATCTTTTTTTTTTTTGTCTTCGAAACTCTTATGTGCGACCTGGCTTTGATCGTTCACGTATTTCTGTTTCATAGTATATTCTTTTTGTTTAATCTTATATAAATAAAGAAAAAACAAAAAATAGTTTATTTGCTTTCTTTATGTGATTTTGTTAAAGAAACCATATTTTCATAGATTTTCATGAGTTTAGATTAAAACTTGCACTTGTATAACATGCACATAAATTAGATAAACAGATCTATTGTGTAAATATTATTTAAAATAGTTATATAGATATGCATGTACATATATATACTAAGTAGTTATTTGTTAGTTTGTTCTTTTTCTTTTATTTGTTTCTTTTAGGACTTTTAGATTGGGCAACGAATCCATTAAACCCATCAGAGTGATTCATACCAAACGGCTTGGGTTATTTAGACAACCCCAGACCGGACTCATTCTTCCAATTGATAGACAGTCATTTTCGCCCGTCAACACAACCTCAGAAGTCCTAATAAACTGAAGAACAACATCTAAATTATTTTTGGGATATCGCTTATGGTGGGGAGGAAGAAGAGACAAAGGAAGTACACATGTCCCAAAACACTGTGAATACTAGAAGTACAAGCAAAAACACCTCATATGACACCCCAAACACTTCTAATACTCTTGAAACTACCACCTCCAGTACCAAACAAACCTCATCTTCATCCAATGCGACTACTCCAAATCTTCTGAAAACAACACCCTGCAACAAAAAAACTACCGATCAAACACTTAAACAAAAAATTTCATCTATGAACCCAACAATATTGGAATATGATTTCCTGGAAGATATGAAGAAAACTAAAGACAACATATCATTTTTTGAGCTTATGAAAATCCCACAAATTCAACAAAATTTCATTAAAACTCTACAGGGAAAGGCTTCCACTGGCACTAAAGAAATGAATGCAGGGACAAAAAAAGGAACAAAAAAATCAAGCCCATATAGAAAAGATACTTCCTCTAAGAGTCAAGTAGCTACAAACGCATCCTTAACTAGACATATGTCAAGATCCACTACCCAAAATTTCCTCATTACTTTTGAAATTTTTAATAGGAATGATCATAACTGTATGGTAGACTTGGGAGCCTCTTCAAATATTATGCCTCTTAAATTATGTGAAAAGATTAATGTCAAACCTGAGGCATATGATATTCAGATTATTCAGTTAGATAGAACCATGGTTAAAGTGATTGGGGAACTAAAGAATGTTTTCATTAGAATGTCTGTTAATCATAAAATTCACCAGACTATGGACATTATTGTTGTATACATACCTGATAATTATGGCATTCTTATAAGTATATATTGGTGTAACATACCCAACCACCGAGGCCGATTCATGCCACCAAAATGATTTCAGTCTGTGATATCATATTCTAACATCCCCAACATCCAACTGGGCTATGCCACATAAAAAAATTCGAATTGTATGCAAATTAAAACATATATACACAGAAAATCTTGTGGAACTTTATATATAAAACTTAAAATAGACAAGTACATTCTGTATGTGCATAGATTCATACAGAAATAACAATAAACATATACATGCAATGTAGATAGGAAATACCCATAAACATAAAGATAGGTATAAACCACACACATGAAAAACCCATAAAGATAAGCACATAAATAATAATGCAGCATATAAATTAACACACAATTGACACTTATGTTGGTAAGAATATCACCAATTGTGTGGAGACCATCCACAAACCTCCCATCCTTAGACCACGCTACTCATCACTCTTAATAGTGGGTCACCCTCGAGTTGGGACTAAACTCCACCCAGGTAAAGTGATTCCTAACCAGGATGATGTATCTTAGAAAATAGGAAAGACTTTGTCACATGTGAGAACTCAAACTAATAGCCTAGAATCCCTCATTCCCCACATGCCTGTCACACCCCAGGAAGTGTTCCCCTTCTCTACTCAACAATACCATGACTGCCCCACTTCCCTTCCAAGGATTCAACAATAGACCGGAAAGGAAGTCTCGGATCCCTGTAGCTGCAGTTTAACACCTTTGGGAATCAATTCCCAAAAATTATCTCACCTAGAGATAAATTTCTCACGGGCTTGAAAACCCACCTCTTCAGTATCCCACGGGCCTAACAACCCGCTTCTTCAGTCCAACTCCCAAGCTAACCAGGTATAAATACAGGTACAGGTATGGATATAGGTATAGGTATGGATATAAGTATAGGAATTTCATAGAACATTTGAATCAGTGAGTGACTGATCATGGAATGAATGGGAAAAAGAACAAATTCCAAGCTATATCTATGCATGTTCCGAACTTGACACTTGTCATGTTGAGAGCTACTTTGGTCCACTTGTCCCCACCCTTAGAACTTAGGATAAAATAATTATTCAAAATCTATACTTTAAGGAATATTAATATAATATTCCTTTTTGGTTTAAACTCCCTATCTTATCCCTTTTCCTTAACTTTTATCCCCCCCTTTTCCCTAACTAGTGGAGTTTAGTCCCCCATAATCCTTTATTGTGGTCGGTCTACACGCAATGATGAATTTTATATTAATTATAAGACATATACAAAAATAGGCTCACTGGAATTTATCATCTAGGATCTCTAGCCTAATTCAACACATAATCCTCCTATATTATAATAACTGGCTCACCATACTATAAAACATAACATATACACATAGGCTCCTTGGCCTCAAAGTCACGCGCACTTAAGTTTGTTGCGCGCGGTATCCTAGAATGTGCACACTTCATCATTTTAGTGTGTGGTACATGTGTGCACTATACCATGGAAAGTGCATACAAAAATGATATCAAACAACTCACCAACTTAAGTACATTTTCATTTCCATTTACAATTGGGTTCGACCTAGGGGTATTACAATTGGTATGCTATGTTGAATGGATATTTCACTACTGATTGGTCACATTTATGGCTCCCTTTCAATGAAAAACTTAATCATATCAAAATAGATAGAGAGAGATACATGAAGCATGTAGTGACTGATTTGAATGACCCAAATGAAGCTATGGTGTTTAACAATTCAATTTTGGGAAATTATTCATATGACACATTTTTTGGGAATTACACAACTAAAACATCTTCTTTTATGGAATCTAATACAAAATATGAAATCCTTCATTGCACTCAGATTGTTGAGCCTAGATGTAATACAGTAGAACCGACTAAAGTTTCTTCTAGTGTACAGTCTAACATAATTCTCGAAGATAGATTAGAGATTCTCATTAACTCTACTAACCCCATTAATCCTAAAAAAATCGCAAACTCAAAACCATCTATTAAACCCAAAAAGGGAGATCCTGATATGTAGACGTTATTTTTTGATGAATCTAAATATTTATAAGGTGTGGGTGTTGGTTGCATACTCAAAGATCCTAAAGTTAAGAAAACTTTAATTTCATGCAGACTAGAATTCCAATGCACCAACAATATTGTCGAATATGAAGCTTTATTACAAGGATTGAAAAAGGCAGTAGACTTGAAAGAAAATAAAATTAAGCTATTTGGTGATTCTGAAATTGTCATAAGGAAGGTAAGAAACACCATCCATTGTATTTCAAGACATATCAGTCATTATCAGTTAGGAGTATGGAACTAATTAAGTCTTTTGATGCATTTAATATTAGTTTTGTTCCTCGCTCACAGAATTGTTATGTTGAATTACTAGAGAATGTTGCATCTACATTAATACCTTCAGATAGATTCATGCTTAGCACTTTCTCTATTGAAATTTTGTACATGCCTTCAATTCCAGACAACGTCACTAGTTGGAGAGACTTTCAAAATGATCAACAAATTATTATCTTCTTGCACCTCAAAGACACATTCAAAGAATCTGTTATTGATGAAGGTCAACATGATCAAATGATGAAAACTAATGATATTGATCAATATCAACCAAGAAATCAATATGGTTCAACCAAAAATATCCCCAAGAATGTAGTGAGACTGGAGAAATATTATGATCTCCAAGATAAGTTCAAGAAAGCAACAAATTTCAAAACCAACAACTCATCAATGTAGTTTGAAGTGGTAAGTCTGGGAACAATCCCTACACCTGAAAATATTAATTTGGGAAAGAATTTTTATCCTAAAGAAAAGAAAGAATATGTTAGCACTAGAATTCACCTCCTGGTTGCAAGGGAAGTAAGCCTAGTACCCATCAGTTTTATGTCAGAATGAATAAATTAAAGGGGGGTCTAATGGATGCAGAACCAAGATAATATCACTTTAACTCAGAAAACTGGTTTGGTATGCACAGGTAGATGAGGTCTTGATATAAATTCAGTCAGTAAGTTGTTGTAAGGGTGAGTAGGATGAAGAACTTAAGGAGAAAATGTAGGGGTCTGCTATGGACATCCGGTCATCCAACAACCTAAGGAGGAAAAACTCAGGAAACAAGACTCTCTTTGGTTCTGAGTTTTAGGAAACTGAAATAAATTATAACTATACTGAGATCAAACATACATCACAATATAGTTACAACATCTCGACTGGATCATCCATGCTCGAGTCTTTTAGTAACAGAGGAAAAAGAGACGAAGGAAAAAGTTGACTTTCATTAAACAAGAAGTTTCAAGTAACAATACATGACCAGAGAACCAGAGGCTTCATTAATACTTTAAAATATGGGAGCATAGCTCAACCATTGACCATAACCAAAATGACTCCTAAATACTCAGAACTGTCCACAACCACTAGGGGCGCGATATGACCACTGCATTCAAGGCTCGTCATCTACATCATCTTTTGTCAGGATGCACTTGCATTCTTCTGTCATATGCAATATGAGATCGGTATGGGATTTACAGGAAAATACGTGGATAGGGGAACTTTGTGCTGACAATCTACCTGCACGATCAACTTTTCCATGGTTTCCATTTATGAGGTGAAATGAGGTTTCAACCACCTCCCCCATTTCCATTAACTACTTTCATTGGGATCAGGATGAAGCCTGACACCCATGAATTCTCTAGGATATGTTCATGACATCTTCCAGTCAATCCCAACTCCCTAAGGCCAAGAAGATCTTCTTTTGTGAACAATATGGATGCTCTCATATTTTGGTACAGCTTCTCTCCATCACTCCATGCGACCTCGGGCCATGACTCGGGGCTCTTATATGAAATTTCAGGATTTGGCATTTTGGGAGTCTTCACTCCACTTGATTCCAAACATCCCGATGCTCGATCCTGTGAAATATCCCATCCAGATCGAAGATCATATTTTATTTGAATTTAACGGCCAGGATGCTTGCTCGAAAATCTCATCCACTTGTCGCTCAATAGGCTCTTACCCTTCTTTATGTCCCTTCTTCACATATAACCATGGGTTGTGATCGCGGGCTCATATCTTGGTCATTTCACGACTTCGTGTTTCGTGAATCTACGATGTGATTCATGCTAAAACCTCTGAGTCGCAAAATCATGATTTCTTGGATCAGGTGCCACGTGTCCTGTTGGATTAGACGACTCCTGCTGACTTCAGATTTCGGGGGTTTGGATATTTTAAAAATAACTACAACAACGTTCCTAACTCCCAATTCCCATGATTATTATTCGCCATCAATCTCTGAACTTTGAAATGCAAATCCCTTAGCCAAACCGAACTTGCTTGCTCGCTTGATTTGAGTCCATATCAGACCTCTCTAAGTGTTGCGCTTGTGCTCACTTCTGTAGCCTATGTAAATAAATACTTGGACGATTGGTTGAGGGCTTAGTAAAGAAAAAGGATCAGTGACAAAGGTAGAGAGGGAAGTGATTAACCAAAAAAAAATGAAATATTGGGGCCAAGATTTCTTAGGAAGGATTACACAAAACAAAAGGTCTCTCCAAACGATCGAGGACAAACATAGATAAAATTACAAGCCGAAAGGGAAAAAACTTAAGATTTGGTTGGAGAAAAGGAGAAAGATGGGGAAAAACTAGAGACTTAGGTAGGAACCACAAGCCCATAAGACTCTGACAAGTTTGTGTGATAACATTTGGCTCCACAGGGGATGGCATGCTCCATGCGAGTTGCCAAGAATGCACAATTTTAGTCCTTTAGCTTTGGGTTATGGGGTCTCTTATTGAAAATGAAAAACTAAAATCAAAACAAAACACAAGTGGTATTTACAGTGGCAGAACGTCGGTTACGTCCTAAATGAAACATTTCTTCAAAAAATTCCCATTTACAGGGCTACCAAGAACTTCACCACCCTCCAAATTCCTCAACCTGTAAGTATTATTTGGAAATACCTCATAGATTTGGAAGGGCCCAATCTACAGGGATTCAAATTTACCATGATTTCCCTTGTCCTGTTTGGGCACATCCCATTTTAGTACTAGGTCCCCCAGCTGGAAAGCCTCTTTTCTTACAGTTTTGTTAAAATCTTGCTTGATCTTCTGTTGATGTTCATGTGCTTTGTCCAATATCTTCCCTCTAGTCTATTTCACTTCTATCAGTTGTTGCATTCTTTTGATCATATCATCAGGCTCCCCTTGGTATTCTTGGAAGAATTTTTCCATTGACAAATTGAGCTGAGAAGGGAAGATGGCTTCGACCCCATACACAAGTTGAAAAGGAGAGACACCAAGAGATCTCTTTGTTGTCACTCTGTCAACCCATAGAGAAAATTTGAGCCTTGAATCCCATGCTTTCTTATTATCCTCTAACAATATTTTGATGATATTTATAAGGCTCTTGTTAGATGATTCTTCCAGTCCATTCCCTTGGGGGTAGCAAGGAGTTGAGTGAATCAATGGCTCGGCCTTGAAGGATGCAATATTATAAGTGATGATTTTGTTCGGACAACCAATTCTTGCTATAATGTCCTCAAGAAAACCAATGATTAACTTGTGAGAAGCACTCCTTATGGGGATAGATTCTATCCATTTGGTAAAGTAATCAATGGCAGTTAAGATCCACCTATGTTGAGCACTTGAAGCAGGATTAATTTCCCAAATAAAATCTAGGCCCCACTGCTGAAAGGGTCCTGAAGCTACCATAGGCTTCAATGGTAAAGGCTTGAGCTTCTTCTTCCCAGATAATTTTTGGCACTTAACACAAGCCCTGATTTTTTTGCATAGACATCATTGAATAGAGTAGGCCAGAAATAACTAGCCTTGATAATCTTATGGGCCATGGTCCTCCAAAAGTGATGTCCCCCACATAGACTATCATGAAAATCAAACATAATTTTTTGGGCTTCTTGTGGGTCTAGACATCTTAAAAGCACTCCAAGAGGGTCTTTCCAATACAAAACCTGATAAATAAGGCAGTATTTGATTGCTTTGAGATTAAGAGATATTTCCTTTATTTTTCCCATTCCATCACTAGGTTGTAAATTTTGTAGAAAAAATATAATATCTTTGTACCAGATGCATTTTGCCAATGGAGGGTTGTCCTGAGAACTTTTACCAGACAACTTAGCTGGATTATTTTTTGAGCAAGTGTTGATGAATTTAACCCCCAAATATTTGCAATTAGACTCAGCCAGTAACTTGGCTAAACCTTGGCCTTTAATTAACTTGGTGGGATTTATTTTGAGATCCAATTCAAGGATTTTAGCAATCCACTTTCTCCTTCTTCCGTCTATGTTAGGATGAATGAGAATGTCCTTCACAGAAGCTGAAGAAACATATGCAATGACCTTTGAATGCAAGACATATATTCTGAAATCCTTTAGGGATTTCACCAAAGCATAGGCATGCTTCTCAATGATGTCATATTTTATCTCTGCATCTCTCAATGGTCTACTGAAAAAGGAAATAGGTTGCTCCAACCCTTCAACATTTTTCTGCAATAAAACAACTGCTACTGTATCAAAAGAAGAAAAGGAAAAACTTAGAAAATCCTTGGAATAATCGGGATTGATTAGAATAGGTTCCTTAATCAATGCCTTCTTGATTTGGTTGAAGGAATCTTTGGACTCAACAATCCATTTTAATTCATTTCCCTTCCTAAGCATGGTCGTGATATGCTTTACTAATTCGAAAAAATTTGAAACAAACCTTCTCAAAAAATTATTTTTTCCCAGGAAATACTGGACTTCCTTCTTGGATCTGGGAAGCGACAAGGTTTGAATAACTTCTACTCTGCTTGAATCAATCCAGACCCCCTCCATTGATACTATGTTTCCCAACAATTTTCCCTCCTGCATGGCAAATAGAGACTTTTTGGGATTGAGGGAGAGACCAAATTTTATGCATTTTAAGAAGAGCTTTCTCAGATGATAACAATGCTATTTATCAGACCTGGAAAAAACTGTAATGTCATCCAAGTAGATGACTACAAATTTATCCTTTTCTCCAATGAATGCGATGTCCATATCTCACTGAAAGGTTTCTCATGCGTTCATCAGTCCAAAGGGAATTTTGGCATACATGAATGTGACCCAAGGAGTGGTGAAGTTTGTCATTTCTCTATATTTAGGTAGGACATATATCTAATTGTATCCATAAAATCTATCAATCATGGAAATCTTGGATGCACCTGTTGTCCTCTGCAATATGTGTTGCATCTTTGGCAAAGGGTAATTGTCCTTCCTAGAGATTTTTTTTTGTTCCTGAAATCGACACACAGTCTCATTTCGCCATTATTCTTTCTTACTGGGACCAGGTTGTCCACCCATTCATAATATCTCAAAGGGAAAATTATTTGGGCGTCCATCAACTTATTTACCTCCCTTTCCATAATAGGAAACATCATAGGATTTATTTTTCGTAATTTATTCCTAAATGGTTTGGCCTCTTCTTTCAATGGGATCTTATGCTCAATGAAACTTGTGTCATATGTTCTGAGGTCTTCATAGTTCCATGAAAAAACATAAGCGAATTCTCTTAATAGCTCAGTGTACTCGACCATTTTCTCCCTGATCAAGTTGCTTGACAACTTGATCGATTTTGGATCCTCCTCTGTGCCAATATTGCACTCAACTACATCAGCATCCCCATTTGAAACTTTACCTTTTACTGCCACATCATTTATGTCAAACAATATTTCCAAAGGAACTAGTCCCTTTGGGATATGATTGTTGGGAAACTGGAGAATATGATGATTAGAAATTTTGTTCAGCAAAACACTAGCATAAGGATCTATTTCAGAATCAGGATCTCAATCAATGTGTAATGAAAAAAACTCATCAACAGTTTCCATGAATCTTTTGATTTCAATATCATCCTCAAACACTTTCCAATGCTTGACATTGTTAGGTATAGAGGGTCTAAATTTCACTTCTACATCATATTTGAGTTTAGGTGGCAGAGAGACACTGAAATTAATTTCCAAAACAACCAGAGAATGGCCATGGTTTCTCTTCTCTTGGAACAAATGAAATTTTGAAAGATAAGAATTTTTTTTCAAATGGATCCCAAACTTCATTTTTGTAAATTCTAAGTCGAGGGTGCTTGGATTGATAAATATTTCTTATCTAATGGACAATTAAATTAGCATCCCCAAACACCGATATCTCTTTAATTCCCATATATTTTGCATCCCGCAAACCCAAGACAAGAACTTCATATTCAACCACATTATTGGTAGCCTCAAATTCTAACTTGTATGACAGAGCTATGATTTCTTGAATAGGAGAAACAAATACCACCTGACCACCAACACCTTCTCTAGAAGAGGCACCATCAAAGAAAATTTTCCAAACAGAGGCAATCGGAGGAGAATATTCACAGAGAGTGAGGGAATGCTTCCTGATTTCAAGATGGGGCTCATGGGCATCAGTGAGATGCAATAAGATGGATCCAAAATTAGTATCGAGGGAAAAAATAGGATGGTTGGTGGGGTCAGATTCATCACTGATAATATAGTCCAACTGATCTTCTCTATACAGTCTTTTATGCTCCCCACCAAACACATGAATGGTAGAATATGTGAGGTCCATCTGCAGAGTTCCCCCAAGTCTCTTTTTCCAAGATATTGACAATAACATGTCGAACTTGGGGGGAACATCAGCTACCACAATATCCATGACCACACTTTTCATGAGTAACTGAGACAAGGTTACAACCAGATATTTAATGACACCAAGACACTCTACCTTCCTTGAATCAAAAGATAAGAAATCATGAAAAGTCTTTGTGATTTCTAATCCAAGTTCATCCATGATAGTTTTAAGCATGAGATTATGAGATGCCCCTGAGTCCATGAAACAATTATGTAGCACCTTGTAATGTATGTTTAGATATGTATAGAAGGGAGGGGATGAATCATCTCTATATTCTATCAAGGGTAGATGTATAGAAGGGAGGAGATGTTCTATCAGAAGGTTTACTGAGTCTATGGAATAAGATGAAGGCTCGGGCTGCAACAGTTTAGAGAGGGACCTTTTAAAATCTTTGTTCTTGACCATCTCTGAAAGGGGTACAAGGATCCTAATCTTTTGAATTCTGATCTCAAAGATGAAATAGGAGGAGGGCTTCATAATTTCTTTCACTTATGGGACAGTACCTTTGACTACTGGTGATGGTTTTTGTTTTTTCTTCTCCTTGTTATCATTCGTTGCGTCTTTAGCAGACTTCTCTGCTCTGGAAGGCTGATCGGGGATGTCATATTTCCGTTATTTCTTATTAGACCTGATGTTATATTTATTGGGACTACTATTGGTCTTCTCCCCTTTACTCAACTCATTGATTTGTCCTTCCATGAGGGACTCCTCATATGCAGATTGGGTTAGTTGGGGAAATGGGGAGGTCTCTCCAAGACAATGTATTTCAGGTTCAATCTCTTCTTCCTCTCCTTCTTCATCAGAAATGAGGTTATTTTGGAGGGGGGTTTGGATTTTTTGATTATCCCTATCTTTGTTTCGAGGCTCTCTTGGGAGTATCTCAGGGGCAATATTAGGTCTTATGAAATTGCCTCTGTTATCAACATTCTAGACACTCTTATAACTCTGTTTCCCTTTGAATTTCATCTTCTCCATTTCTACACAAAGAGATTTTAGCATCTTGGTCAATTCATCTACTTGAGGCTGGGATGTAGAGGAACCATAGGTCGAAGCTTCATATATCCCCCTTCCTCTGTCTCTATCAGTTTTATTCCTAAGTCTGTCAACTACCAACACATTGGACTCTACTTCCAGGGATGCATCTTGCATATGAGCCAAGGAAGTAGCTCTTCTCTCTCTCAACAGGAGGCAGAAATCAGGGTTGAAAGTGCTAGCATAAGTAATTATAGCAGAGGCTTCTGTAGGATTTGTCTCAACAAGGATCTTATTTTACATTTTGTTGAATATTTTAGAGAAGTCAGAGAGAGACTCTCCCTCTTTTCTTTTTAGGGACCCAAACTCTATGATATAATATATAAAGTCTTTTTTATCCCCCCATTTTCTCAATAAGACATCATCTAAAGCCTCAATCCTGGCAATGGATCCAGTGGTCAATCACCTAAACCATTTCCTAGCCTCACCATCAAGACTCTGGACAAAGACTCTCATCCACACATCCTCATTTTCAATATTTAGATTGTCTGCATAACTATATAAGGTAGTGGGGTGTTCTTCAACAGTTATGTCTTCTTCTCTTATGAATTTGGGCATGTATTTCAGGTAGTCTCCAATAGGGAGAGCACTCATTGGCTGAGGTAAGACCAGAGGGGAATATCTCGTAGCCACTATGGCACCCATTCCGTTCCTAGGGGGATTATCACCTGCCATAGGGATGAGATATGGAGGAGAAATAGGAGGGGAGGTAGTGTGAATAGGGGAGGCTAGAACTAAGCCTCCGGGAGGGAAAGGAAAAAATAGAGTACCTAAGGAAAAATCTACAGGGCTTGAGGGAACAAATATTTCCTTCTCTGTAAAAGAAACAAATTTAATAGGGGGAGGAGTAGTGAAACCGGGAGAGGGGAAATCAGCAGGAAACATCCCAAAATTTAAACTTCTAGAAGGTCCAACAGATGGTGTAATAGGAAAATGAGAAACAACTACTAGAGTTGCTATAGGAGAATAATGAAAATTACCAGAATCACCTGGTTCAGTAGTAGAAGTACCCTCCTGAACGGTTTTCTTTCTTCTGATAATTTTCTCTGGATCAACTTCTGGTGTCACTAAAGGAAGCTGTGTAGTAGTCCTTGTGTGTCTGTGTCTGGAAGTCACAAATGAAATAGTGAAGTTGCCTCAATGGATTCGTCAGGTGAAAAAATGAAATATTCAATGGTTCTGATATCTTATGCACCTTCAGAATCGGAAGCTCAATGTCAATTTATCCCAAGGAAAATCTTCAATTTGTCCCCGACAATGACACCATGAATGTTAGCACTAGAAGTCACCTCTTGATTGCAAGGGAGTTAGGCCTAGTACCCATTAGTTTTATGTCATAATGAATAAATTAAAGGGAGGTCTAATGGATGCAAACTCAATATAATAACGCTTTAACTCAGAAAACTGGGTTGGTTTGCACAGGTAGATGAGGTCTTGATCTAACTTCAGTCAGTAAGTTGTAGTAAGGGTCAGTAGGATGAATAAATTAAGGAGAAAATGTAGGGGTATGCTATGGACATCTAATATTCTAGCAACCTAAGGAGGAAACAATCAGGAAACAAGATCCTCTTTGGTTCTGAGTTTTAGGAAACTGAAGGAAATTGTAACCAGAATGAGATCAAACATACATCGCAATATAGTTACAACAGCTCGACTGGATCATCTATGCCCAAGTCTTTCAGTATCATAGGAAAAAGAGATGAAGGAGAAAGCTGATTGTCATCAAAAAAGAAGTCTCAAGTAACAATACATGACCACAGAACCAATGACTTCATTAAAAATTTACAATATGGGAGCATAACGCAGGCATCAAACATAACCAAAATATCAAAATGACTCCTAAATACTAAGCATTTTCCACAACCACCAGGGGCGCGATCTGACCACTACATTCAAGGATCACCATCTGCATATTCTTCTATCAGACTGCACTTGAATTCTTTTGTCAGACACAAGATCAGATCAGTATGGGCTTTGCATGAAAATCCATGGACAGGGGAATTTTGTGCTGACAATCTTCCTCCATGGCTAGCTTTTCCATGTTTTCCATTTATTAGGTGAAACGAGGTTTCAAACACCTCCCCCATTTCCATTAACTACTTTCATCGGGATCGGGATGAATCCTGACACCCATGAATGCTCCAAGAGACGTTCATGACTTCTTCCAGTCAATCCTAGTGCCCTAAGGCCAAGAAAATCTTCTTCTGTGAATAATAAGAACACTCTTCAATTTTAGTGAGACTTCTCTCCGTCGCTCCATGCGACCTCTGTCCATGACCCAGGGATCTTATATGAAATCTTAGGATTTTTCATTTCGGGAGTCTTCACTCCACTTAATTCCAAACATCTTGATGCTCAATCCTGCGAAATAGCCCATCTAGATCGATGGTCGAATTTTCTTTGAATTTAATTGCTAGGATGCTTGCTTGAAAACCTCATTCGCCCACCATTGAATAGGCTATTACCCTTATTTATGGCCCTACTTCACATATAACCACGGGATGTGATCGTGGGCTCAACTCGTGGGTGTTTCGTGACTTCATGTTTCACGGATCTACACTGTGCTCCATGCTAAAACCTCTGAGTCATGAAATCATGATTTCTTGGATCAGGTGCCATGCATCTTGTTGGATCATATGGCTCCTACTGACTTCATATTTTGGGGGTTTAGATCTTTTAAAAATAACTTCAACAACGTTTTGAACTCCCAATTCTCGCGATTATTATTCGTCGTCGATCTATGAACTTTGAAATGCAAATCCCTTCGCCAAACTAAACTTGCTCTATTGCTTTATTTGAGTCCATATCAGACTGCTCTACATGTTTTGCTTGTGCTCAATATTGTGGCCTATGTAAATAAATACTGAGACGACTGATTGAGGGCTTGGGAAAGAAAAAGGATTAGTGACAGAGGTAGAGAGGATATTGATTAACCCAGAGAAAACAGAATCTTGGGGCCAAGACTTCTCAAGAAGGATTACACAAAACAAAAGGTCTCTTCAAACGATCGAGGAAAAACACAGATAAAATTACAAGACAAAATGAAAACAACTTAAGGTTTGGTCGGCGAAAAGGAGAAAGACTGGGGAAAACTACAGACTTAGGTAGGAACCACAAACCCGTAAGACTCTGACAAGTTTGTGTGATAACAACATACATCAAACTATTCAAGGAATATAAATACATATTTTCATTGACATATGAAGACCTCATTACATATGACAGGAAAATCATACAACACATTATTCCAATGAATCTTCAAACAAAACTGAGGAAGATGCACACCAGTCTTGAGCCTCAGGTCAAAGCAGAGATAAGTAAGTTTTTAGCTGTCAAGATTATATTCCCAGTCAAAAATACTCGGTGGATTTCTAATATTGTACCAGTAAGGAAAATGAATGGATATATAAGGCTATGAATCAATTTCAAGAACTTGATTAAAGCCTCTAAGAAAGACAACTACCTAGTTCCCCCAATAGAGAAAATCTTGCAATGTGTATCCTGCTCTGAGATGCTCTCACTTTTAGATGGATTTTTTGGTTATAACCAAGTTCTAGTGGCCCATGATGATCAAATAAAAAAGGAATTCAGACTAAATGGGGAACTTATGTATATAGGAAGATGTCATTTGGTTTAATCAACGTTGGGGAAACTTTCCAAAGAGCAATGGATATCGCTTTCAACAGTCTAATTGGGGAATGTGTTGTGGTGTATCTTGAGAAGAGTATTCAATAGATGTAGGAGGTATGGTATTTCAATCAATCCCAAAAAATATATTTTTGCAGTCGATGAGGTAATACTTTTAGGTTTCATAGTTTCAAAGAATGGTATTAAAATCAAACCTGAAAGGACTAAAACTGTTTCCAAAACCACCCCTCCCCATAACAAAAAGGTTATGCGGTCCTTCCTTGGGAGGATAATTCTATAATAAGATTTGTCCCTAGCTTTGCGAAGACAATCAAACCCCTTAGAGACATGATTAAAAATATTGTAGAATTCAAATGGGGATCTAAGGAAAAATAATATTTTGATAAAATAAAATCAGCAATAGCACAAGACCCTCCATTATTAAGTCCAAATTTCATTTTAGATTTCATTCTCTACAACTTTAATTTAGAAATTGCATTTGCAACTATTCTAACCCATAAGAATCAAGAAGTTGATGAATTCCCCATTGCATTTATGAGTTCAGGTTTACAAGGATAAAAATTGAATTTACCATAAGTAGAAAAGCATGTCTATGTTGTATTCGAAGTTGTAAAACACTCCAGGCCTTGCTTGATCAAATTGAGGACTAAGGTCACTATCTCCTATCCTACTATAAGAAACCTCTTGGTGCAGAAATATCTTGGAGAGAAAAGGGATAATGAAATAAAAACCCAACAAGAATATGACCTGGATATTAGGCTTGCAAAAATTTTCAAGGATCAAGGGTTATGTAAAATGGTTGTTGAATCAACAAGTGATGAAGTACATGAAGATGCATTATATAAATATCAAGAACTTTTCGAAAGATAAGTTTGTTGCATTCCTGTAAACTCAAACCAATGGTATTATGAATTGAAATATTACTTAACCCATGGTTCATCCCCACATTATCTAGAACCGAAGAAGAAGAGAGATCTTAGACTCCAATTAGTTCAATATCACATCAATTGAGGAATGTTATGCATGAAGAATTATGATGGTGTTTTCCTGAGATGTCTTGAGAAGAGAAATGCAGAAAAGGTTTTGTCTGAACTTCATGACATCCCAACTGGTGGGAATTTTGGAGGTGAAACCACTTCTCACAAGATCCTCAAAGAAGGTTACTATTTTCCTACTCTATATAAGGATTCTCACGTACATGCAAGGAAATTCCCAAAATGTCAAAAGTCAGCTGGGAGAGAAAAAAAAGTTGTTTTTCCCCTGCAACCCATTATCATAGAATGCCCTTTTCAACAATGGGGCTTGGATGTAATTGGAGAGATCAATACTAACTCTTCTCATCTACAAAAATATATCTTGGCAGCTACATATTATTTCACCATATGGACAGAATAAACCCCCCTTGAGAAAATAAACAAAAAATAAGTGACATCATTCCTTGAATCTCATATTGTTACTAGGTTCGGAGTCCCCGAGTCTTTAGTTTTTGCTAATGCCAATTAGTTTTCTTCATCGAAATTGACTGAATTCCCTCTTGAGATAAATATTAAAATCAAATATTTGGAAAACTACTATCCTTATGGGAATGAGCTAGATGAGTCCACCAATAAAAACCTAATCAAAATCCTCAAGAAAACTATCAATAACCACCAAAGGGATTGGCACCTAGCTCTCCAAAATGCCCTATGGCCTGACAGAGTCACCCCCAAGTATTGTATCATTAAATATCCCTTATTTCTAGTCTGTGTACAAGAAGAAACTTTTCCTACACACACCTTCCTATCCTCTTTGCAACTCGCTCAATATGTCTAAGATAAATCCTACCCAGTGATGCAAGAAAGGTTGAATATGCTTTTAAAATTGGAAGAAGAAAGGGAAAAATACAACATGAACCTAGTGCATCATCAGGAAGTAATTAAAACATGGTTTGATAAGTCATATATGGGAAACAAATATTTTCAAGAGGGACATCTCGTTCTCAATTGGGACAAAGAAAATGAGTTGAAAGGAAAACATACAAAATTTTAGAAGTTGAGGTTAGGCCCGTATCTGATTCATCAAAAAATAAAGCATGGAACTTTCAAACCAAAAACTTTAGAGGAATATGAGGAGGATATCCATGTCAATGGATTAATTCTCAAAAGGAACTTCTCCTAATCACCTTTGGTGATATAGTTTTGTACATCTAAGGTTTTCTAAGATTTCCCTTTTCTTATTTTGTGATATCTTTTATAGTCAAAATTTAATTCATTTTGTTCTTACCGTACCTTTATTTGAACTTTGTATTATCCATTTTACCTTGGAATAACTTATGTTTAACCATCCCAAACCCATTAGTCTCTTTCATAATAGAAACTAAAAGGATACTTAATAGATTGAATTCTTTTCCATGAGAAAATGCCTTTTCATATTGAAGAAATTGAGTTATTATCTTCATGAATGATGGTTGTACAGAAAAGAGGAGCTTGTTCAACTTTTGCAAGAGAAATCTTCAGACACAAATTCAATTCCTTTATGTAGTTCATGATATTTATCTTTAATAATGTGACTACTCTCATACTATGCCTATATTCAACTCAAAGTTAAGGAGAGGTCCTAGCTTCAAGTGTCTTCTACATAATTCCAATGATACTCTCCTAAATATCCCGAAAATCTAAATCCATATGGGATTCATGTGTATAGACCCACGAGGATAAATAATTGATTGATACTAGCATATAAAAGTAACTCTCGTATCACCCTGATTCCTATTCATCCATATTGCAAAATAAATACGCAAATTACATATCTAAAAGTGTGAACGCTATAAGGAAAATTCATTAGGAAGTTGGAAGCATTGTTAACAGTGTGGGATGTAATAGGAAAGAGAGATGACAAAAATACTTCAGTCTATAAGAAGTTTGACATTACCCCTCTGTGGTGTCTCTTCACATGTGATCCCTGTGTATGTAAAAGTAATAAATCTTCCGCTAATTTTCACAGTAATTATGCAGAAGATCATTTGTAATAGGCCACTTTTTTGTTTTGTTATCAGGATAGATGATGTGGGGTCCATAATCTATACATTTTCAAAAGACTGTTTAAAGGTAAACAACTACATTGATTTGTTTGAATTCATTTTCTTTTGAGGATGAGAGATAACTGGTTCTTCCTAGTAAGATTCCATTTATTATGGCCCATCCCCACAACAACCCATTTTGGAAAACATGGGTTCCCCCTCGCCTTTTATTTTTTTACAAGGTACCACATTCCTACTTTATTGAAAAGGTGTTGTAATAGAGATATTATTTTTTTGCTTATATAGTCTATGATTATTTCCTATATGTAAATCTATGAATTGTTGGTTGTGGAGCCTGATTATCTTCCTGATTCATAGGCTTGTTTCAGTCAATCTTGGACCCCATTCCATAAAGGGGGGTATGGGGGGAATTTCCCCCCCACAACTATCATAATGGGGGTTCAGAGGGGTCAATGACAATTTTTGTATCCCCCCCCTAGCGGGGGATTGGGGGGCAGTGCCCCCGAAGCAAAATTTTGGGAAAAATTGCCTTGTAAAATATTGTAATTTCATAGTCAATATGGACCATTCATTATAAGGTCTCATATCTGATGGTAGAAGTTATTTTAGGGTTTTTTTCCCTAGAAGGAAACTCTCACTTATGAGGCAATTGTATTGCATCTGTGTATTATCACAAATATTGTATTCTGAGAGAGGATCTTGTGAGAAAAAAAAGAGGAAGTTATAGCAGGTGTGTTGTAGGTTGTTTCCATTCATTTTTCTAGATAATAATAAGGAAGGATCTGGAAATTTCTTTGGTGGACGTAGCCCACACTGGGTGAACCATGTATATCTATGTCTCTATTGTATTGTGTATATTTTGTGTTTTATTTCATCCCTTTTTTTTATTGTATTGCTTTGGAACCTTTTTTTTCTAACCACTGGTATCAAAGCGAAAGGTAACTCGCAGGAAAAGAGGGTTCCTAGTCCGAGTGCGAGAAATGGTGGAAGATGGAAAGTTTAGGGTCAAGAAATTTAATGACCAAAACTAAAAATTATGGAAGATGAATATGGAAGATTATTTATATCAGAAGGATCTATTCCTACCATTGGGAGGAATACCAAAGAAGCTGACGACCATGGAGGATGAATAATGGGAGGTTCTTGAAAGAAAGGAACTAGGAATAGCATGGCTCATCTTGGCAGCATCGGTGGCTTTAAATATTTCAAAAGAAAAGACAATGGAGGATTTGATGGATGCATTGGCTAAACTCTATGAAAAACCTTTGGCGTCTAATAAGGTGCTTCTAATGAAGCGATTATTTAATATGAAGATGTTAGAAGGTGGGTTTGTTGCAAATCATTTAAATGAATTTAATACGGTTACTAATCAGCTAAGTTCTGTAAAAGTGGAATTTCATGATGAAGCTAGGCCTCTTCTAATTCTGTGCTCATTGCTAGAAAGCTAGAATGACTTGTTCATGGCTATAATTAACTCTATCTCTGGTTCAAACAAACTAAAATTTGATGATGTTGTTGGTGTTATTGTTGGCCCTTGATTATGGAAGAAAGTGAAGATCAAGGAAGAAAAGGAGAAATGTGAACTACGCAGAAGACACAGTGACTGATACTGGGTCGAAGTGAGAAGAAGAGAAGAAAATACAGTGCGAAGTAAGAGAAAGTAGGTTGTCGGACGAAGAGATCAAGGATGACAGACCAACAAGGAAGACAAATCATGGACAACTCAGCAAGCAGAAAAAGCCACCGTTGGATGCTTTGGAGCACCGTGCAAGAAGAAAGGAAAGATAGGTTGGCAAAGCCCTAAAAAAGTGGGTTAAGTTGACTGAGGGTTTTATACACCTAGGTTTTTGGTATCTAAGGTTTTGACACTTAAGTCTCGGCCTAAGGCTGTCAATGACCTATTGTAATGTATAAATAGAGGTCTAAAGGACTTGGGATAGGTTGTTGGTATTGTGAGTTCTAGTTTTTTTGTTGGCATGAGTGATTATTGTTGTGTGAGAGATAAGTGCTAAGTGTAGAGCCTTCTGGTATTGTAAGATCTTCAGTGGGTGAGAATATCAACCTTATAGCTAGGTGCGCAGGGAGGGGAGAGATAGGGAGGAGAAGAAATAATATCTGCTAGCTAAGAGTGTAGACAAGAACTGTATGCTTCATATTAATATATTATAATGTACAATTCTATGGACGTAGCCCTAGAGAGAGGGTGAACCACATATATCTTGTGTTCTGTGTGATTGATGTTGTGTTCTCTGTCATTTGATATGCTTCTATTGTGTTATTGAGTAGATCTGAAGTATAACTTGCACAGTAGGGTTAAGGAAGATAAAGAATACTAGGTGATTGTGTATTATTGTTGTGAATCCATTCTGTATTCCCTTTAGTTGTAAACACTTGTGTCCTGCAACCCCCTATAGCTACTTCTGGTGATACTCTATATTCTTCACAGGTGTTGCCGAAAGGGCCAGTAGTTAGGGTTTGTTTGTGTGCTCTTGGATTTGAACCCTGGGTCTACCCCTGTGCCAACAAATGGTTCCGTTGCTGGGATAGGAATCTTGTTGAGGGAATGTCAAGGTAGTTTCCATCAAAGACAAAGATTCAAAAGTGGATAGAGGATCAAGAAAAGGACTTCGCTAAAGCCCGAAACAAGAACCCTAATCTTAGTATAGAGGATTGGATGGAAAGATATATCTTTACTGATATACACAAGATTTTCTTTATAGGAATCCATAGGGAGTTATATGAGTGGCTAGCTAGGTTAGAAGATACCCAATTTGAGATCAGATCTAGGTCACCTATGGTTTGGACATCGACGATGATCAAGAAGGTCAAGAGAGTTGATAACGCCGTATCAATAGAGGTATATCACTGGTTTGATAGTACCATTGGAGGGTATATTACTGAGTTTGTTGTTGACAGATTAGAATCGTGTAGCGAAGAAGAGAGATATTTATTTAAGGGACCTAGAGGAAAAATTTTACATTTTCTGAAGTTGAGGATCAAGATGCTATTGCATGAGAAGAACATATTGAAGATACAATAGTCTGTTGGATTGAAGAGATAATGTTAAAGAACTCAGACAGAGACAGTGACACAGAGGATGGACATAAGCACAGTGGGAGAGTGTTCAAAGAAGTTCCTCTCGCGAACTTGTTTAAGCAGAACTACGGGTATGAGGGTTTCTACAGTGGAAAGAGGTATATGTGACAGATGAAGAGCATTCAGAATCCATTAAGACATAGGAACCTCGCCAATAAGAGCCAGAAACTTCAGGAACTGCACCGAATATCAAAGTAAGTACTATTAATCCTATTGTTGTTTTAGCAACATTAAGCAATCAGAGTAATCAGAGTCATTAGAGCGCTCAGAGCACTGTTACTAGTAGTCTGCCACATACTTAGTCAGGAAACCTAGGAAGATCTATTACAGATGAGATGAGGTTACCCACCTTCAGAGGACATGGATTTGAAGATCCCGATCAACACTGGTTTCTATGTGAATCCGTATGGATTATTAAGAACATCACTGACAAAGATGTCAAACGAGCTCAGTTTAGTATTACCCTAAGAGATCGTGCACTAAGCTAGTACATGAAGTTTGTTAAGGGAATTTCCTAGCCTAAACCACTGAATGAGATCAAGAATGCGCTAATTTCCAAATTCAAGAAACCCAAGTCGGAGTCACAGTGCATTACAGAACTGAAAGAAATCAAGCAGAGAATAGATGAACCCATGTGGGAGTTTGATCATAGGTTTAAAACCTTGATAGGCCACTTGAGTTTCCAGATCCCATATGAGAAGAACAAGGAATGGTTCATTTCTTCCCTCTTGCCACTCATCAGAGTTCCTCTGATGCAACAAAATATTACTTCGTAGGCTGAGACATTGGAAATCACCATGAAGTTAGAATCAGCCCCGATGGGAGAATCCATCTCAGGTATGAGTCAAATATTGAGTTAGCTAACTAGTCTATCACTGCAGGTCGAAGATATGAAGAAAGACAAGGGAAAAGATAAAAGAGAAGACATCTGGTGTATCATATTCAAATCAGAAGGCCATGACAAGGAGAACTGTCCCCTATTCCATGAATACTTGGCCTCTAGAGATCTGAGCCCCTTGAAGCAAGTTACCCTACCCTGGTGCGAGGTATGTAGAAATCGACATCGCCCTAGTGAATGTTACTATCTAAAAAAATATGTCCAGACACCCAAAAATATGTATTGCACATTTTGTAAGTCAGTAGGACATGATGACAGGGATTGTAGGGATTATGACCTCATGCATGAAAGGTCAAGGGATATATACAAGATTTAAGGTAAAGTACAACAAGAAGGAAGCATTGCACAGTATGACTCCCCTAGGAGAGGAAACTTCAACCCTCGTGGTGGATTCCAAGGAAGAGGAAGAGGAGGAGGTATGGGTCAAGGTCGAGGATAGATAATCTCTTATAATTGCACACAACCAGGACACTTGGCAAGGGACTGTCATAACCCTTGTACCACTTGCGGCTATTGAAAATCTTTCTAGCATGTTATCAAGGAATGTCTAGCATTGTTGGATAAACTTTAGGAGAGACGAGGACCTCAGCAGAACTCGCAAATACAACTAATAAAAGTAGAAGCTCACGGAGTAGATCCCAAATTTGTTGTTATCACTAGAGGAGGCAATGTTACAGGAGAGGATGGAGTGATCCAAGGAAATACTACAGAAGAATCAAGAGTTAGGAAATCTATAGAGAAGACACAAGTGTTTGATGCAAAGAAACAAACACAAATCTTTGAGGAGGCAAGAAAATAATTTAGGAGAGACTAAGGCTCTTCATCGAAGACATGACTAGAAGTAAGAGAATGTGGACTTCCTCTGGCATCTGATCAGTCTGCTTCACCCGAAGATGGAAAATAGGTGAGTAAACTTGTTAGTTTCTTGTATACGTTTATAGAGTTGATTAAATATGAGAAAGCTATACAAGAACTACAAAATTTGGTTAGAAAGTATGAGATAGGAAGGGTAGATCCTTTACTAAATAAAGAAGTACATCAACTATCCAAGAAGAGAAGGAAAAATAAATAACTACACCTTAATGCTCAGATTGGAGAGTATGATATAGACTCTATGGTCCTCGACTTAGGGTCAGAGGTCAATGTCATGACGAAGAAAACCTGGGCACTGATGGGAAAACTTAAGTTGATCTATTCGCCTATTAGGCTTAGGATGGATATCCAACAGGCAGTAAGCCCCTTTGGAAGATTGTAAGATGTCCCTGTGGACAATGATAGTGTAAGGATGTTTACAGACTTTGAGGTGATTGAGATAGTTGATGATAGTTGTCCTTACCCTATGTTGTTAGGAATTGATTGGTCTTTCAATAATTCCACTATGGTTGATTTAAAGAAAATAAAAAAGACGTTTGAAGGAGATGGCCTTAGGTTCATCGCACCTTTATATCTCGATGAAGGTCAGAGATACATGGAACCCATCAGAGAAGAAGACCACGCATATGCACTAGAAAACATATACAAATTAACAACCAGACAACATGACTACATTAACCCTACGACGAATGGGAATTTTAGCTGGCGAAGTGACAACACGTATTCATCGGATTCATAAGAATCACTTGAGAACTGGAAGAAAAAAATGTACGAAGTAACTACAAGGATATGTTCTAGATTAACCGGAGAAGGTCACTCGATCGACACAACAGTAAGTAACTTGCCCACCTTTGACGACCTAAATCATTTAGAACCATTCTTGGTGATCTTTGAAGAAATTTTACCAACACAACAAATATTGTTGGAAATGTATGAGGCCCTGAAATCAACTCCAGTGAGATGGTGGGGGACACACAAAAACAATATTATAGACTAGGTACAATTTCACACTTTCATGACAGTGCGATTTTTAGAGCAAGTAGAAAGCTGCAAACTTAGATACACAGGTCGAAGTTGTCCAAAGGACCATGTGCGAAGTTGTGAGGAAACCTGGAGAAACATCCCTCAAGAACAATGGGAGCACAAATTCATCAACACGCTGGACACAACCCCTATCAACTAGTACCTACAAGCAGAACTACACCTCATCACTGTAGATTGGGAAGGTATGACCTAGAACTTTGTAACTACCTTTTTGTTTGAAAGCCAATATCCTACAATAGATCAAGCATTACAGGTTGTAAGACAGAAAGTGTTTGAGGAGGCACCTAGCCTCCCTTTGGAGCAAGAAGAGGATGAAAGGACTGCGCCCCTTTAGAAGTTGCAAGACTGTTACAATATCAATGCAGTCGAAGACAATGATCCAAGGAATGTGAACATGACCAAAACAGAAATCCAAAGGGACATAGAAGGACCAGGAGTTGAGCTACCTTTCATTGGAAATCCATTCAATATCATGAAAGTCAATATTGGACAGAGCAAACATCGAAGCTTGCAAATGTTGGAGATTATTGGGATGTTGCCACTATTGACAAGATCACAAAGTTGCTACATGAGTATCAGGACTTGTTTCCAACCAAGTTCATTGAGATGAAGGGTATTAAAGGGCCTATGGGGGAGATGAGGATTCCTTTAAAATTAGATGTCAAGCCAGTCAAACAGATACCTTACAGATTGAACCCTAAATATAAGGAGAAAGTGAAAATTGAGCTCGACAGAATGTTGGAAGCAGGAATCATAGAACCTGTTGAAGAGTCAGAATGGATTAGCCCTATGGTGGTACAAGACAAAAAGACATGAGAGATTAGGATATGCATAGATCTCAGGAAGCTAAATGATGCATTTTTGCATGACACATTCCCTACACCATTTACTGATGAAGTGTTAGACAATGTAGGAGGACATGAGGTATATTATTTTACAGATGGATTTTCAGGATACCATCAAATCCGGATTGCCAAGGAAGATCGCCATAGGACCACATTTGCAATAGAATGGGGATCCTACCAGTATACAGTGATGCCATTTGTATTGAAGAATGCACTAGCCATATTTTCCAGGGTGGTGGTCGAAGCGTTTAAGGAGTTTTTACATAAATTCCTAGAAGCATACTTTGATGATTGGACTGTTTTCAACATTTTGCAGAATCATATCGAATGTTTAAGACTAATATTGGATAAGTGCAGGAAGAGTCATATTTCCTTAAACCTGAACAAGTGAATCTTCTTTTCACCTTTTGGAGTGTTGTTAGGTCATGTTGTGTGTAAGCAGGGATTGTTGGTAGACCCATCTAAACTTGTCATTATAGTTGATCTCCCCCCTCCTACTTCAGTCAAACAGTTGTAAACTACGTTGGGACATATTGGATACTATAGGATGTTCATTATAGTCTATGCACAGATTACTGCACCCATGGAGAAGATTTTGAAGAAATACTGTCAGTTTCACTGGATAGAAGAATGCGAGCAGAGTTTCGACACAGTGAAACAGAAAATGGTCACTGCGCTTATTCTGGTTTTCCCATATTGGAGTAAGGATTTTCATGTGCATGTCGATGCATCATCCATTGCATTAGAAGCTGTGTTATCACAACCAGGAGCTAGAGACATCGACCACCTATTAGCCTTTGCTAGCAGAAAGCTATCAACCATTGAGATTAATTACACCACCACTGACAGAGAAGGGTTATCCATGGTGTATGTGCTTCAGAAGTTCCACCACTACCTATTGGGAGGACACTTTAAAATGTTTACTGATCACTCTGCATTGAAATACTTAGTCAACAAGTCAGTGTTGGGGGGAAGAATATGCAAGTGGCTTCTGCTATTTCAGGAATATGATTTTGGGATCGTGGTTAAGCTAGTATGAATGAACAAAGGCCCTAACCACTTGTCGAGTTTAGAACATGGAGAAGAGCCTACTAGCTTGGAGGATACACTATTGGATGCGCAGTTGTTGGCCATTAGAAAAATCAATGATCAATTCAGAGAGGTAGTCCAGTTCCTTTCAACAGGAATGGCACCTAGTGACTATACAATCACCCAGAAGAAACATATAGTAGTGCATGCTACAGACTTTTCACTTATAGCTGGATAGTTATACAAGATGGGACCTGAAGAGATATTGAGAAGGCATGTTATGGAAACAGAGAGACCATTGATCCTTGAAGAAATACATGAAGTCATTGCAAGAGGACACTACGCAGGGAAAGAAACAACACAGAAGATTATTAGGGCTGGCCTTTGGTGGCCTACTCTACACAGAGATGATAAGGATTATTACAGAGCCTACGATGCATGTCAAAGAGTTGGGAAACTCTCTAGAAGAGATGAAATTCCTTTAGCACCACAACTAATCCTACAAGCATTTGAGAAATGGGCCATTGACTTCGTAGGACCTATAAACCCACCAGGGAAGTGCACAGGAACTAGATACATAATCACTGTGACTGAGTAATTGACCAGATGGTCAGAAGCAAGAGCAGTTAAGTATTGTATTTCAACTATAGCTACACGCTTCATATTTGATGACATCATAGCCAGGTTTGGATGCACGAAGACCCTTATGAGTGATCAAGGCACACATTTCATCAGTAAGATCATTGAAGCCTTGACTTAGGAATTTGAAGTTCACCATCAGAAGAGAACACCCTATCATCCACAAGAAAATGGGATAGTTGAATCATTCCATAAAATCTTGGAGACAACACTGACGAAGATATGTAGTGTGAATAGGGATGACTGGGATTTGAGAGTACCAACAATATTATGGGCCTATAGGACCACTTGCAAGAAACTGACCATGCAGACCACCTTCAAATTGGTCTATGTTCTAGAAGAAGTTGTACCCATGGAATATTTGGTTCCTAGTCTGAGAATTGCATCCTTTAGAGATATGGATGGCACTAGTGCTATGCAAGAGAGGCTTGTGCAGTTGGTCGAACTAAAATAAGATAGATTTATTGTAGGGTTTCACCAGCAGGTTCAGAAAGAAAGAGAGAAGGCCTACCATGACAGACACATTGAAAAGAAGGAATTTAAGTAAGGTGATTTGGTATTGGCATATGACAGTAAGTTCATGAAGCATCTAGGAAAGTTCATAACACATTGGATTGAGAAATATAAGGTTTCCTATGTTATAGAAGGAGGAATTGCGCAGTTGAATACTTTGAATGGAGAATGGAAGGAGGGATTATTGAATGGGAGTCGGTTGAAATTGTATAGTGACAACCAACTGCCTCATAATTCCCAGTAAAAGCAAAAGGAACAGGGTCTAGGTACCAGGTGCAGTTGAAACTAGGTACCAGACACAGAAAAGACAGTCTGTACAAGGACGGAAGGGAGGACTAGAGTTGGAAGCACAGGCTTCCCCGCATAGTATGAAGTCGAAGAACAATAGAAGGAATATGAAGTGCCTCAGGACGAGTCACATGTGAGTGTTGGGGGCCTATTGGCCCTTAGTTATGGAAGCAAGTGAAGATCAAGGAATAAAAGGTGAAATGTAAACTGCGTAGAAGACATAGTGACTGATACTGGGTCAAAGTGAGCATAAGAGAAGAAAAGACGGTGCGAAGTAAGAGAAAGAAGGTTGTTGGACGAAGAGATCGAGGACGATAGATCAGAAAGGAAGATGGATTATGGACAACTCAACAAGCAGAAAAAGCCATCGTTGGATGCTTTGGAGCACCGCACGATAAGAAAGGAAAGACAGGTTGGCGAAGCCCTAAAAATGTGAGTCAAGTTGACCTAGGGTTTCAGACACCTAGGGTTTTGGTATCTAGGGTTTTGACACTTAGGTCTTGGCCTAAGGCTATCAGTGAGCTATTGTAATGTATAAATAGAGGTCTAAAGGACCTGGGATGGGTTGTTTGTTGGTATCGTGAGTTCTAGTTTTGTTGTTGGCATGAGTGATTATTGTTGTGTGAGAGAGAAGTTCTAAGTGTGATCCTTCTGGTATTGTAATATCTTCAGCTGGGTGTGAATATCAACCCTACAGTTGGGTGCGTAGAGAGGGGAGAGATAGGGAGGAGAAGAAATAATATTTTCTAGCTAAGAGCATAGACAAGAACTATATGCTTCATCTTAATATATTATAAAGCACAGTTATGTGGATGTAGCCCTAGGGAGAGGGTGAACCACATATATCTTGTGTTGTCTGTGATTGATGTTGTGTTCTATGTCATTTGATATGCTGCTATTGTGATATTGAGTAGATCTAAAGTATAACTTGCGTAGTAGGTTTAAGGAAGATAAAGAATACTAGGTGACTGTGTATTTTTGTTGTGAATCCATTATGCATTCCCTTTGGTTGTAGACACATGTGTCCTGCAACCCCCTATATCTACTTCGAGTGAGACTGCATCTACTTGGAAAGTGTTTCCAAAAGGGTCAGTAGTTAGGGCTTGTTGGTGCTCTCTTGGAGTTGAACCCTGGGTATTCCCTTATGCCAATAGTTATCCTTAGTGAGGAAATGCGATGGAAAAGAACATGTGAGACATAAGTTAATGATTTAAGCAAGGAGAACAGGGGAAGACAAAATGATAGAAGAAATGGCTTAGGGAACTGTGTGAATTCTAGTAAGGGAAGATCCAAATCCAAACTAGGAAAGATAAAGTGTTGGAATTATGGGAAGAAAAGACATATGAAGAAAGACTTCAGAGCTCCAAATAAGAAAAGACATGGATAGCAGGAGAAAAATCAAGAAGCAAATGTAATAGGTGATGTGTTACAAGATGATTTGATTCTTTCTGTAGATAATATTTCTGAGTCTTGGGTAGTATATTCAGGGGCTTCATTTCATGCCACACCCCATAGGAAACATTTTCTAGATTATGTTCAAGGTGATTTTGGACAAGTTCATTTGGGTGATGATGCACCATGCAAAATTGTTGGAATAGGTAAGGTACAAATAAAGAAAAAGAATGAAAACCAATGGTTGTTTAAAGAGGTAAGACATGTTCCATATCTAAGGAAAAATCTAATTTCAACAGGGAAGTTGGAAAGTGAAGGATATATATCCAGATTTACATATAAGGTGTGGAAGGTCACCAAAGGATCACTGGTGATAGCAAAAGGAGATAATGTAGGTACATTGTATTTATGTACTGGTAATACTAACTCTTCTACCTCTTTAGCTTCTACACGAGTGGATACAACATTGTGGCATCATAGGCTTGTACACATGAGTGAGGAGGTGATCCAAAATATATTTGCAGAATGAAATGAATACAAATTATTATCAAAATATGCTTAACACATAATAGTAGATAGACAATAAAATTGGTTTCTATTCAATAAGGAAATAAGATGAAATTGTAAAATGCAATAGAAACAAGCTTGCTAGAATGGTGGTGGCTTATCTCTAAGAAGAGATGCGACGGATATGCTCATTCACAAGAAGATGATTACAATGAGGATTTGAAGGACTTTTTACAATAAACAGTAATGTCAAAAAACCTAGACATCCAAAAAACCTAACCCTAGGAGATGAAGCACCAAAAGTCATGTGGGCCCCGTTTGGGTAAGTTAGTACATCAACTTCCTAGAGTCATAACTTTTGCATACGATATTCATTTTAGGCACATGATAGCTCGTTGGAAATTTCTATCCGAGGAATACATTTTTTTTTGCTAACTGTCAAAGGTCATTTTGATTGTGGTGAGCCCTAAAAAATGTTGTTTAGGGCCTCAAAATTGCCGTGCAAGTCAAGGACTCAAAAACTATGGAAAAAACTGCCAAAATGAGCCAGTTGGAATAAGTGGGAGGCCACTGAAATCCATATGGATCAATCCTCCCACATTAGGAAGCAATGGTCTCCATTGTGTTGATTTTCCCCATCAGATGAGTAAATTTCTGCTGAACTTGGCCCCGGGTGAGCCACTTTCCTTGGTACAGGAGCTGCCCTACTTTGACAACTCGATAAAGTTGGATCCTTTAATGGTGAGTGCCCTTGATCTGTTTGTCCACAATATGATCACTGGATTCTTGTTGTATGCAGTTGGGGTTGAGATTTTTTCATTTCATTCATTCTGATATCTCTGAAGTATCCAATAATGGTGGGAAATACGATCGAAGGATATCCATGTTGAACACTGGGTGTAAGACAAGGAAAGGAGGAATGTTGAGCTCGAAAGAATTATCACCCACAACCTTGGTGATGGTGTATGAACCATAACAGAGTGGGAGAATATTCTGATGGGGTCCTGTAAGGCACTCTTTCTACAAGTGAAACTAAACTTTGTCTCCAACCTGAAACTTATGTGGCACCCAGTGTTGATCATGATGCTGCTTATACTTATCACTGGACGTTTCTAGGATATCCTGAACTTGTTGGAAGATGTGTTGGATCTGCTCAATGAACCAGGTGGCTTTGTCAAATTCAGTTGGAGCAGGAGATGAGTTAGTCGAGGTGACCGCAAGGGGTAGTGAAACATCTATCGGACCCAATGGTTGGAATCCTAACCCGACCTGAAAGGGGTTGTGTCCAGTTGAGCTATGCAGGGCTTAGTTGTAGCTATTTTGAACATAGGGGAGACTCTCATCCCATGTGCGAGGTTGATTGGAATTATACATGTGAAAGATATACAAAATCATTTGATTTATGACCGCAGTTTGGCCATCTTCTAGGGGTGGAAGGCCATGGATTTGGTGAGCTTGGTGTCTAGCAGTGACCAGAGTCTTGACCAGAATGTGCTGAGAAATCGACTATCCTAATCTGAGACAATCATTTTTAGGATTCCAAAATATATCTATACTCATTCAAAGAAGAGGTTGGTAGTGAGCTTTGTTGTGATTCTCTTCTTGTAGGTGGACATAATCGCCATCTTAGAAAAGCGATCCAAAACCACAAAAACACAGTCATTTCCCTTGTTGGTGGATGGGAAGCCTGACATGTAGTCCATTGAGATGGATTCCCATGGCCTATTAGGAGTAGGAAGAGGGGTGTATAGGCCTTGCTTCTTAGTGGTCGGTTTGGTAATCCCGCAAGCATTGCAAGACCTTATATACTTTCTAAGCTCTTGTCAAAGTTTCATCCAGTAGAAATGTTTCTGCAGCATTTCCACTATTGTTTCAATGCCGAAGTATCTTACCACCTGAATGTAATGGGATTCCCATATCAGCTTCACTCGCTCGCTTGAAAAAACGCAGATATGGCCTAGATGTCACAACATCCCATCCTAAAGATGGAAATTTGCGACAATTGTGTTTACACCCAACATGTTTTAGATGGTGGCAAAGTCTAGGTCTATCTCATAGAGTTCGGGCCATCCAGAGGTCTCATGGCCGCAAAATTCTAGCACCATGGTGAGTGTCACGATTGGAGGTCTGCTGAGGCAAGCAGTGACGCAGTTGATGCTTCATGTTTTATATTTTATGTTGAGGTGGAATTTCTACAAGTACGTGGACCACTTCTAATGGAGATCATTATGGAATTTCCCTTGTGTATTCATGAATTGCAGTGGCTTATGATCAGTGTGGATGACTTTCTCCTTCCCAAGAATGTAATGTCTCCACTGACGGCAGGCTTGCACAATGGAGTACATTTCTTTGTCGTAAGTAGGGTACTTATGGATAACATATAATAGTGTCTCACTATGATATGCCATGGGGTGGCCGTGCTCAGTGAGAACAACGCCCACATCATATTATGAAGCATTTGTCTCTATCTCAAAGGGTTTTTGTAGGTCCGATAGTGAAAGTACTGGGGCTAAGCACAAGCGTTTCTTCCAATAATTGAACGCTTGTTGTTGAGACCAGCCCCACACAAATTATGCCTTACCACCACCCCTAGTTACTTGGATGAGGGTCCATGCAATATGGGAGAATCCCAACACAAACATGTTGTAGAAATTGGCAAGGCCCAAGAAGCTTCGAAGATCAGTGAGTGTGGTTGGGGCTGGCCAATCACAGATGACTTGGATTTTTTCTATATCCACATGTATACCATTTTGATCAATGATGTATCCCAGGTAATGAACCTTGTCCATTCTGAAGAAGCATTTTTCCAGGTTGGCGTAGAGTTGGTGGTGCCGTAGGGTGTGCAGAACCTACTAGATATGTTGCAAGTGTTCTTCCCAAGTCTTGTTGTAAATGATGATGCCATCCATATACACCACTACAAAAGTATTGGTGAATGGTTGTAGGATATCATCCATCATCCTCCTGAAATTGGCTGTAGCATTTTTCAAACCAAAGGGCATGACCAACCATTCAAAAATACCTTCCTTTGACTTGAAGGTGGTATTCCATACATATGTCTATTCTATCGGGACCTGGAGGTAGCCAGACTTCACATCAATTACTGAAGTATTTGGCCCTCGTGAGTTGATCAAGGAGGTCATCGATTCAGGGAATCAGGTACCAATTTCTGACAATGATTTTATTCAGGGCCTGGTAATCAATGCAGATTTGCCAGGTTCCCTCTTTCTTCGGCACCAACACGATTGGGATCCCACAAGGTGATGAGCTGGAATGGATGTGCCACTTGTGGAGAATTTATTGCATCTATTGCTTCATCTCCTCATTCTCTAATAGAGAGTGGTGGTAGACCGACCCATTGGGAAGCGATGCATTGGGGATCAGATCGATGGGGTGCTTGACCTGACAGTGCAGAGGTACCTCGGTAAGTGAGGAGAAGATATCTGAGTATTCTTCCATGAACTTATCCACTTTCTTCTTCTGTGTGGAGAGGTTGACTGCGAAGACCCTAGATGTGGCTGTGATCTTTCACTCATTCTGAGAGTGAATCATGAAGAATAAAAACTTTCATATCTGAGAGATGACCTTTTTTCATTGCTTGGCAGAGATCAAGGAAACAACACTTGGTGGGACTACCTTGGGTATCCTATATAATTTCTTGTTCAAAGTAATAATAATACTGTGAGTCCTAGACTCATATACAACATGAAGTTTCCATAAATATGGTTGGACCAAAATAAAATACAAACTTTGAGAGGACCAACATCACACAATACCTCGTATTTGAAGGTCTTGATGTCGTATGACAGGCGACACTATTGGCTGATGCAGATCACGATTCCTTGGTGGAGCCATCTGATGGTGTAGGGTTGTGGGTGTAGCATTTTCGGTAGGGCGAGTCACTTGACAACCTCTGCTGAGATGAGGCTCTTCTGGCTACCACTATCAACAATGAAGTGCAGTGGGGTACCCTTGAACCACATCTGTGAATGAAAAAGGTGCTCACCTTCCTCTGGCTCGTCTGGTTCACCGAGTTGGAGCTTGGTGGTATCAATGGTAGCACTGGGTTCTGTGTCTATGATATGTTTGCCCCTTTCTCGTAATGACTCAGAGTCATAACCCACATCTGATTCATAGGATTTCACCTCAACCACCAGTGACTGCTTCGAGAAGCAATCAATAGTGTTATGCCAAGGGATCTTATGCAAGTCGCACCAGTTCCTTGTATATTTCTTTGTCTTTTTGGTGTCCTTCTTTTCTTGCAGTCTAGACTAGATTTCCTGAGTCTTTCTATCTCTGCTCTGTCCTTTGTTCTACGGGTTGGGGCCGCCCTTTCCTATCTTTTGTTGTGAGGGGTTCCCAGCTCCAAATTTCTGCGTCTTTTGTTTGAGCTTATGATCGATTTTTACGGCATATCAGTAGGCTGAAAGATGTATATATGAATACCATCATGATACTTGTGCAATGGATGTCACTCAGAATATTTGATACCCAGCGTGGTGTGCAAGGTATGGAATATATTTGTGAACTCGGGCACCGCTTAGTCTCTTTCCTGCCACAACGTGGTCCATTTTATGTACAGGTCATCATAACATCCAACAAGGTAGTATTGTTCCTTAATAGCATCCCTAAAGGACTCCCAGGTAACTGTGAATGTAAATAATTAGGGTTCCTCTGTTTCCTTTTGCTCACTGAAAGCTTCCCACTAATATCTAACATGGGGGACAACTTTAAGGAATGCAAAAGTAATATTTTCTCTATTCGAGAAGTTATGGACAGAAAAATACCCTTCTATAAGATTCAACCATTTGTCTACTAGATCTACGTCTATTTGAACTTCAAATATAGGAATATCAAAGTTTATTTGTATATTAAAGGGGGAGGTGCCTCCATTTGAGGAAGATGTGTCGCATGTTGGTAGTCGCCGAAGGATTTGCACAAAATTATCCATCATCTCATTCCTCTATTGCATGAGGGCTTCCTCGAGAAAATTTTTGAAGGGATATCCTATCCCATCATCTTTCTTTTCTTCTTCCCTTAGAGGTCATTTGTGCATGCGAGAGATTTTGTCCTCAAGAGAAAAAAACTCGAGACCTAATTCTTTGTACCCTGACCCCATTGGGGACATGCATTAAGAACAATAAGGAATAAACCGTTCTAATACCATTGATCTGGAATATATTTGCAGAACGAGATGAATAAATATTATTATCAAAAGATGCTTAACATAGAATAACAGATATATAGTAAAATTGGTTTCTATTCAATAAGGAAATAAGTTGAAACTGTAAAATGCAGCGGAAACAAGCTTGCTAGAATGGTGGTGTCTTATCTATTATAAGGGATGTGATGTCTATGCTCATTCACAATAATATGATAACAATAAGGCTCTGAAGGTATTTTTACAATAAATAGGAATTTCAAAAACCCTAGACATCCAAAAAATCTCACCCTAGGGGATGAAGCGCCAAAAGTCATGTGGGCCATGTTTGGGTAAGTTAGTACATCAACTTCATGGGGTCGTAATGTTTGCATATGATATCAATTTTAGGCCCATGATAGCCCGTTGGAAAGGCCTATCCAAGGACTACACATTTTGTTGCAATTTTGGAAAGGTTCGTCTGACTGTGGTGAGGCCTAAAAAACATTGTTTAGGGCCTCAAAATGGCCCCGCAAGTCAGGGACCCAAAAAATAGGGAAACAACTACCAAAATGAGCTAGTTCGAATAGGTGTGAGGCCACCGACATTCATTTGGATCAAAAGGGCATGCAGATATTTCACAAAATAAATTTGTTGCCATATCTTTAACAAATTGATTTGGATTTTTGTGAGCATTGTGTTTATGGAAAACATAAGAGAGTCATATTTCTTAGAGTTGAAAAGCTAAAGAAGAATGAAAGGTTAGAGCTTGTTCATATAGATGTATGGGGACCAACTTGGGTATCATCTCTTGGTGGCTCTCACTATTATTTTAATTTTATTGATGATGCAACTATAAAAACTTGGATTTATTGCATTCGACAAAAATCTGATGTTTTTTTATACTTCTAAGAAATCGAAATCTTTGGTTGAGAATGAGACAGGAAAAAGGTTGAACTGTCTCAGATCAGAAAATGGAGGTGAATATTGCAGCAAGGATTTTCATGATTATTGTTCATACCATGGGATTCGTAGAGAGAAGACAGTTCCAAGAATACCATAAGAAAACAGTGTGTCCGAAAGGATGAACAAGACAATAATGGAGAGTGCAAGGAGTATGAGATTCCATGTTGTGTTTCCCTTATAGTTTTGGATAGATGTTGTAAATATTATTGTTTACTTAATAAACAAAGGACCTTCAATCTCTTTGGATGGTGGAAATCCAGAGGAGGAATGGACAGGTAAAAAGGAAAACTATTTTTTTTTCAAGACTTTCGGTTGTGAAGCATTTTTCCATATTGATAAAGAAAATATAACAAATATTGAGGCAAAATCCAAGAAGTGTACCTTTATTGGATACAGTGTTAATTATTTTGGTTATCTCTTATGGGATTATGAAAATCACAAAATCGTTATAAGTATAGATGCCATATTCAATTAGAAGGTCATGTACAAAGATCAGTTGTAGGGAAAGAAACAAGAAAAGAAAAAATTGAATACACAATGCTTGATGAGATCATCGAAAAACAAATTCCAAAGGTACCAGAAAATAAAAATGTACAACAACATGAGAAATAGGTACCTCAAACTCCTGCAATTGTTGTTAGATGATCTACTAGATTAAGTAGACCCCCTGAACGATACTCTAATTCATTGTATTATTTATTGTTGACTGATTCTGGTGAACCAAAAAGTTATGAAGAGGCAATGCAAGTAGAAACTAAAAAGAAGTGGGAGCGAGGAATGAAAGAGGAAATTGACTTCTTCGTAAATAACCATACTTGAGATTTGGTTTAGTTTCCTACAGTAAAAAGAGAATTGCATAATAAATGGGTTTACAGGTTGAAGGAAGAATATGGAGGAAAAAATTGGTACAAGGATAGACTTATTGTAAAGGGGTTTGCATAAAAGAAAGGTATAGATTTTGATGAAATATTTTCTCCTGTTTTTAAAATGACTTCAATTAGGAGTATTTTAAGTTTTGTGGAAATAAAATATTTGCATCTTGAACAATTATATGTAAAAACAACTTTTCTCCATGGGGATTATGAGGAAGAGATTTATATGCAGCAGCCACAGAGGTATAACGTGAAAGGAAAGGATAATTTGGTATGCATGTTGAAGAAGATCTTGTATGGCCTAAAGCAAGCTCCAAGGAAGTGGTATTTGAAGTTTGACAGGTTTATGACAAAACAAGGTTATAGTAGATTTCATTCTGATCACTATGTTTATTTTAAAAGGATAGAAAATGGAAGTTATATTATCTTGCTATTGTATGTAGATGACATGCTTGTTATAGGGTCTAATATGTAGAATATAAATGTGCTCAAGAAGAAATTAGCTAATTCATTTATGATGAAGCATTTGGGTGTTGCAAAGAAAAACCTTGGTATGAGAATAACAAGAGACATGAAAATCGCAAATTGACATTGTCTCAGGGTGAGTACATAGAGAAGGTGTTGGAGAGGTTTAGAACGCAGAATGAAAACCTGTTAGTACACCTTTGCCTAGCCATTTCAAATTAACTAAGGAAATGTTTCCCAATACACAGGAGGAGATAGAATACATGTCCAAGGTCCCTTATTCATCAGTAGTTGGTAGCTTGATGTATGTGATGGTTTGCATAAGACCATATATTGCACATGAAGTGAGAGTTGTGATAAGGTATATGAACAATCTAGGTAAAGAACATTGGGAGGAAGTAAAATGGATTCTCATGTATTTGAAAGGTACTTCTACTCATGCTTATGTTTTTGAGGTTCAGACATGGTTCTAAAGGGATATGTTGATTCAGATATGGTAGGTGATCAAGCTAGCAGGAGGAGCACCACATGGTATGTTTTTACTGTAGGTAGAGCAACAATAAGTTGGATTTCAAAACTACAAAAGGTTGTTGCACTTTCAACTACAAAAGTAGAGTATGTTGATGTTACAGAGGCTAGTAAAGAAATGATTTGGTTATAGAGTTTTATGGAGGAATTGGCAAAGAAGTAGAAGAATAATAGGTTGTACTATGACAGTGAGAGTGCCATTCATCTTGCAAATAAAATCAGCCTTCCATTCAAGGACTAAGCATATAGAACTAAGGTCCCATTTCATATGATCCATCTTGGAAGATGGATATTTGAAGCTGGAAAAGATACATACTAGCCAAAATCCTGCAAACTCGTTGACAAAGGAAGTAACTAGGGAGAAATTGAGATCCTTCTTAGTTCCAATTGGTATTCAAACATGAAGGTGAAGATGGGAAATTTTCAAGGCCCAAGGTGGAGTATACTCTAAAAGGTACAATAGTAGCAGAGTTGTTTTGATTAGTCTCCAAGTGGGAGGTTGTTGGTTGTGGATCCTAATTATCTTTCTGACTCATAGGTTTGTTTCAACCATTTTTCGACCCTATTCCCTAATGAGGGGGTGTAGGGGGCCTTTCCCCTTCATAATTGTCACAAGGGGGGTTCAGGGTGGGGGGCATTCCCCCCCCACAATTGTCTCCATGGGGGTCTAGGGTGGGGAGGCAACAATTTTTGTAGCCCCCCATGTGGCAGGGGATTCAAGGGCAGTGCCCCCGAAGCAAAATGTTGGGAAATTTTTCTTTGTAAAATATTATAATTTCATAATCAATCTAGACCGTTCATTATAAGGTCACATATATGATAGTAGAAGTTATTTTATGGTTTTTTTCCCTAGAAGGAAACTCTCTCTTATGAGGGAGTTGTATTGTGGCTATGTTACATTGCAAATATTTTATTCTAAGACATGATCATGTGAGAGAAAGAATAGGAAGTTACAGTGACTGTGTTGTAGGTTGTATCGATTCATTTTGTTGGATAATAATAAGGAAGGACTTGACAATTTATTTGGTGGACGTAGCCCACACTGGGTCAATCATGTATATATGTGTCTCTGTTGTATTGTGTATCTTCTATGTTTTATTTTAATGTTCCATGATCCTATTTTTCTAACGCGAATCACAGTCAAACAATGGTCCCCTTTTCTATGCCAATCAACCCTTCATCCTAGGATGTCATCATTTCATCCACTTTCGACAGGCCCTTGAACTTCATTTTCAATTAACCTGCTCGATGAACTCCATGCTCACACCCTTTAGCCTAAGTCTGGTTGGAATAAGAATAATTCTCATACTTATTACATTCTGACATAAGCCTTTTTGATGGCCACATCGAAAATAATTTTGTCGAAATCATCTCTGCCAGAGTATTACCCCTTACAAATAATTCCAAACTCTGACTCTTAAAATCCTATAGCCCAAGCGTACAGGGTTTCCTTGATATTCTATGTGGTAGCCAATAGGTGGTCAAGACAAAACAATCATGCACTAAAACTTCCAGATCAATACGACCCATGTAATCATAATCTAATGATATGGAATATTAGGATTGGCCATCAACTCTCATTACGACCCTTCCGTGACAAGCTAATTTCCTTGTCTTTTGGGATGACACTTTTTCTTGAAGAAAATAATATACTTGTGATACCTTCTCCATCAGAGTCCTAAAATATCTAGAATCTGTTGGACTCTGAATTATAAATTCCAAAGATGTACCTCAAATCATTTTCAACTGCCTATGATCGAGATGTAAATCTATGTCACAGGGAATATTCCTTCGATATCATTCCATCAGGGTATGACTAAGTATGAGATTGTTTCACCTCCGACGATATGACTATGGTGGTCCCACCTGTTAGGCACGTGCCCCTATCATGTTGACACACAAACGCAGGAAAGATATAGAATACTCTTTGATCCTTTTACTTCAAAGTGAAAATAACCCTTCAACATTCATGCTCTGACGCATTCGACTATGATAGCTAGATTTTTGAATTTAAGCCCCTCCCGTGATTTCGATATCAATATTTGGGCAATCTACCCTCTTAAATTGCATTAATGAGAGAGATTGTGATCTGATTTTGAAATGATCCTCATACACAAGATATTTATTATGCATTTAGGGATGATTTAATACATATTAATTGGATCTAAACCCTTAATTTACAACCTATTTTCCTTTGTAAGCTGGTAAAATGCTATGCGTTCTTTGATTAGCTCAGTGATACTCTAAAACCATCCTTTCTGGTGGAATTGCAAGTATTATATTATTTTTAAAATGGCTTGTCTCTTTACCATTATCACATTGTTTTTTCTAGATTAATTGATGTCTTACCTTTGGTGATACAATACTCAGGTACATATCATTATGGCAAGTTAGAATACTAGAATACCTAAGGGCTTTGTCTACTTTCAACCAACCTCTACACCCGAAACCTCTTCTCGCCAAGTAGAGGTTATGGTAAAAGACATTACTCACCACACTGGTGAAGACCATAGCCTTAGGTACAAAAAAATATACAGAATTTTCAATACTAGATATTTTTCCCCAGAAGACAAAAACCTATAGGTATACCAGAACATTAAAAAAAGAAACATTCATCTAGTCGTTGCTCAACCAACCCTTTTTCCCTACAACAAAGTAACTCAGTGGTGCTTCAATAAATTTGAACCTAGCACTGTGACCATAATAAGAAATAGCATGAGACAAGTAACATCCCTAAGGCCTGAAGATATCAGTACAAGGTATCACTTACCCACACCTGCTTGCTCTCTCAATGAACCATTCTTGGAAGGTTTCACCCAAAGAAAAAATGACCTAGCTAAAATGATCAAACATTGGTGGGGGGATGAGGATAATTCCAAACTCTGACTCTTAAAATCCTATAGCCCAAGTGTACAGGGTTTTCTTGATATTCTACATGGTAGCCAATAGGTGGTCAGGAAAAAACAATCATGCACTAAAACTGCCAGATCAATACGACCCATGTAATCATAATCTAATGATATGGCATATTAGGATTGGCCATCAACTCTCATTACGACCCTTATGTGACAAACCAATTTCCTTGTCTTTTGGGATGACACTTTTTCTTGAAGAAAATAATATACTTGTGATACCTTCTCCATCAAAGACCTAAAATTTCTAGAATCTGTTGGACTCTGAATTATAAATTCCAAAGATGTACCTCAAATCATTTTCAACTGCCTATGATCGACATGTAAATCTATGTCATAGGGAATATTCCTTCGATATCATTCCATCAGGGTATGACTAAGTATGATATTGTTTCACCTATGATGATACGACTATGGTGGTCCCACCTATTAGGCACATGCCCCTATCATGTTGACACACAAACCCAGGAAAGATATAGAATACTCTTCGATCCTTTTACTTCAAAGTGAAAATAACCCTTCAACATTCATGCTCTGACGCATTTGACTCTGATAGCTAGATTTTCAAATTTAAGCCCCTCCCGTGATTTCGATATGAATATTTGGGCAATCTCCCCTCTTAAATTGCATTAATGAGAGAGATTGTGATCTGATTTTGAAATGATCCTCATACACAAGATATGTATTATGCATTTAGGGATGATTTAATACATATTGATTGGATCTAAACCCTTAATTTACAACCTATTTTCCTTTGTAAGCTGGTAAAATGTTGTGCGTTCTTTGATTAGCTCAGTGATACTCTAAAACCATCCTTTCTGGTGGAATTGCAAGTATTATATTATTTTTAAAATGGCTTGTCTCTTTACCATTATCACATTGTTTTTTCTAGATTAATTGATGTTTTACCTTTGGTGATACAATACTCAGGTGCATATCATTATGGCAAGTTAGAATACTAGAATACCTAAGGGATTTGTCTTCTTTCAACCAACCTCTACACCCAAAACCTCTTCTCGCCAAGTAGAGGTTATGGTAAAATACATTACTCACCACACTCGTGAAGACCATAGCCTTAGGTACAACAAAATATACAGAATTTTCAATACTGGATATTTTCCCCCAGAAGACAAAAACCTATAGGTATACCAGAACATTAAAAAAAGAAACATTCATCTAGTCATTTCTCGACCAACCCTTTTTCCCTACAACAAAGTAACTCAGTGGTGCTTCAATAAATTTGAACCTAGCACTGTGACCATAATAAGAAATAACATGAGACAAGTAGCATCCCTAAGGCCTGAAGATATCAGTACAAGGTATCACTTACCCACACCTGCTTGCTCTCTCAATGAACCACTCTTGGAAGTTTTCACCCAAAGAAAAAATGACCTAGCTAAAATTATCAAACATTGGTGGGGGGATGAGGATGAGTCTCCTAAGTAAGGACAAAATTTGGTCCCAATGAAAAAATTCAAAGAACCATACAAAATGTTGGTCACTATGTTGAACTAGTTATAGGGAGAGGAAAAAAGCACACACCTTCAAACATATTGGCTACCACTGACCCATATGATAGCCAAAACATGACAGGTTTTCAATTGGTAGACATATTGGATTGCAACGTCTATCTACACATGGAAAACATTCCAGGTATGAGAAATCCCTCCTTTTATATGTCAGCCTACTTGATTGATCTCATTTATTCCTCTCTGCAATTTATAGACCTCATATGGGACTGGGACTAGGGTCAACCCCTATAAATGTTTACTTCTCTAAATTATGGACAATAAATTACAAAATCTATTTTTATGACATCTTTAAATTTTTCCTCACCCCTATGTATATTATACCTTTTGGGTTCCCAATGAACAAATTTTCCATCAAATCTAGGTCTAGGATGAAAGGGGTAGCAAACTAGTACATATGAAAATACTACTCATACATTAGGGTGTATGGAACCATTGGGGCCCCACACCTCTTTCCATACTTTCTTCAAGATCATATTTTATTGAGAAAAATTGCTTAGCATACCATGGGCACAGGGGTTACCTCACTACTTTTGAGTAGTAGAAAAAACCTTTGGCCTTTGTTTCTAGTCCACATAGGGAATTACACCATTTCTAATAGCCCTCATGCAAACAAAGAGGCATATTTCCTACAAGATGTGTTCCTATGACTAAGAGAGACAAAATTCCACGATCCACATGAGCTTGTAGTTAACCATGTTAGGGTTTTTGATCTCAACCATTCAAACATCCATGCAATTTATTTCAAAGGAGACAGGTTTAAAGTTGTCCTGTTCTATGAATAGGTCCTACAAAAGTTACCCAATGATGTTTCCAAATAAGAACTTGAATCTGAGCAGGAAGAAATGAAGAAGGTAATAATTGAATAGTTTTGTAGACTGCTCCACCAAGAATCGGACAATGGGACCATCAAAGAACAAGAAAATGTCAGGAGGGAAGAAGAGTTAGAAAAAAAAATACTTCAAGCAGAGGAAGAGTACCAAAAATACAAGTCGAGAAGGAAAGAATAAGAAGAGAAAATTAAATCAAAGCAAAGCATTCTTCCCTCCAAAATAAGAAAGTTGAGGAAGAGGCCAAATGACAAGTTGATGAGGAAAATGCTAGAAGGGGGGATGATGAAGCAGAGGCCAAACGATTATCTAAGGAGACCAAGGATCAAAGGAAGGCAGAAGAGTTGTTGAAACAACGACAATTGCAAGAATTGAGCAAGATTCCAAGCACCCCATCAATGCCTAATATGGGGATTGTAAACATACCACCATAAGAATACACTCCCCTCAATGCCATCCCATGTGATTATTCCTTCTCTTCACAGGATCTTAATTTTGAATGCACTGTAGTAGCTATCGGAGATTATTATTATAATGACAGAATTAAAATCATTGAGAAGAGATCAAACAAAAGAAAAAGATGATAATCTGCAAGTCTAGGTCATATACAAGGAGAGTGGTAGAGTGGAAGGTTGGCCTGACCTAGAAGAGAATGTTTTTTAGGAATCATGTACCCTCCATGATTTCACGAGGATAAATGGCTCATATGTTATTGAAGTGACCGGTACCTTAAGCATGCCCAAGACTAGGATCACAGAGTTTGATGAAAAAATGAAAAATGTAAAAGTCGAGATCACTTCAGAGTTCAGGAAATACACAAAAGTTGTTGATGTTGTCAACACAAAAAATATAAACAAGGCATTTCATATATAGAGAGATGAGATGAATGTTGAGTTAGAGAAAAATATACAACACCAATGGGACACCCATGCTAGAAAACTAGATTTTTAAAGACAAAGGATAAAAAAATCTCTGGAAGAAAATACGACATAAACATTCACTGTGAAAATTTTCAAGGCCCAAGCATTGGGAATCAACATAAAGAGTTCCTAAATATACTCAATAATATACAAGTTGATCAGTATGATCAAATAAGGTTGTAGGACATGATGATGAAAATTCATGGATGACATAAGAAGCAAATGAGGTCTTTGAGAAAATTATCAATTGGCAGGAAATGTGCAATGCATCCCCGACTACACTATCATGGTATGTGTTATCACATACAGTTTTTTAGGTTCGTAGGTGACAACCATCAGTGCATCAAGTATGAAAATGAAGTTACAATGGCATAATTCCTCTACACATTTCGATTCGGGGCCATCTCTAAACACAGTTGGAGGTTTCCCATAGTTAGCAGGCGATTAAAGTTTTGGCGGAGGCGGTAAAGTGGTCGGGACACCCATATCTCAGGTCTCTTTTAGATCAATGACCTCAGATCATTTTGGGGCCAAAACATGCACAGACATTAAAATCCAAAGGGCGGGCCAAAACCCAAACCATGGTTCTACGGGATGGCTACATGGCAGAAGAAGGCGTGTTTCAGGCCTGAAAGCGGTGTGGGCCTAAACCGCTTCCCGCAGCCTCAAAATCATGTGCACATTTGATATCATATCCCACAGTGACAAGTGGTCACCCGGTAGTCATCCAATGATGCTCCAATCCCGAGAAAGGTCCAGCCAATGAAAAAAATTGAATTTTGCAACCACCTTCTTATTCAATGCCCAATCTGGTTGTGACAGATGGTCTTCCGTTGGTCGTCTAGCGATGCTCTAATTCCGATGAAGATCCAATTAATGAAGAAAGAACTAGTAGATGGAACCTCAAATCATTCCATAAATGGAAAGCATGGAAATTATGGATAAGGGGACAGAGATGTCAGCACGAGGTACAACAGTGGACAGTTTTTCTTGCAGGTCCATATTGAACATGGTGTGTGTCTGATAAGAGGAAAAACACATAGTCTAATAGAAGGTTGCATAGATGAAAATATTTGAATGAGACTTGCAGATCACACTCATGACAGTTGTGGACTGATCTGAGTACAAGTATATCATTTCAATATTTTGTTATGGTCGTCAAATGGTTGAGCAGAGCTCCCTATTTTGTAATATTTGATAACAAAGTTGTTCTCTAGTTTTGTATGATACTTGAGAATTTCGCATTAATAGAAGTCAAATTCTTTCATCTCTTTATGCAAATTGTGCTGAAACACTCAAGCATAGAGGATCCAGTCAAGGGTTGTGGTTTTATTGTAATGTAGATTTGATTACAGTATTGTTGTGACCAGTTTTAGTCAGTTTCTTTATTTTCTTATTTCCTCTTATGATGAAATCCTTGGGCATGGAGGATCCAGTCAAGTTGTTGTAGTTCCATGTTAATGGAGGTTTGATTATTATGCAACTATGATATATTTCAGTATTTGAAACTTATGTTCAAGAGTACTCTCGAGCCTGAGTTTTTCTTCACCAAGATCCTTGAAAGACGGATGTCGATGGAAGACTTTTCCATATTTCACACTAAGTATTCTTTCTTATCACCTTTAAAATCAAATCACTAACTGAAGTTAATGAGGACCTCGCTTCCATGTGCATTATTTGTCCAGTTTACGTGTTAAAATCATTCTTGTACTGAGTTTTTTCCATCTGACCTCCACTCATAAAACCAACATCCACCAAACATTCTAATGGGTAGTGGACTTATCCTCTTGCAATTTGAGGGTGACTCTCAGTGCTAATAGTATGCAAGAAAAGAAATGATCAGGCATAATAGTTTCTTCGACACTTGGAAACATTTCTTGAAGAATATTCAAATGGACCAAAAAACCACAAATAAATCCTGTGTGAATCGGTGGAGTAGCTCAAATAATCTCATGGAGGAATTAAGAATGTAGTCGTTGTCCCCCATCGATGAAGAAACACCTTCCACTACAAGAATCGTTGAGGTGGAGGAGTACATGAGAGATATAAATATAAGCATTGAAAATTTAACTCATGTCAGAAAATAATCCTTGGAAGAACACTTTTTAAATCCTTCCATACTCGTCAGGATCACCCAACACTTTGTGAAGATCATAGCTAAGGAGTTACAACAAGAGGTTTCCAATAACGTTTACAATGGGGAATTAATCATTGAAAAAATCTAATCAGGAAAGCTAGAAGACATTATGAAGGATTATTCACTCTGGGAAGAATATCAAATTCAAATGCATGAGAAGCACAATTCGTAATGACAATTTTTTGTAAATGCTCCAAATGTCTCAATTTTTCTTCTTTATAATTTTATTTTCAATTAGGAATACAGAGAGTCAATTTTGAAAACTTCCCTAGGCCCATAATAGAACGAGAATGTAAAGATTCACTCCAATACTATAAAAAGGGAGGACTATCCATAGAAAAGGTATTTTTTTCTTTTGCATGTAGCGGAACAGTACTATTACTGCAAGTTAATTGGAATCAAAATTACTTTTGTGAAGATTGTATTGTTAATGTGTATGAATGAGATTTTTCTATTTCTGCATGTTTATCTTTGTGAAATGTGAATGTTGGTTTTATGAGCTACTTATGAACTAGTTTTCATATGTTTATAGTTACCATAATTTTCACTTTAAGTGAAGCAACAATATGATCAGTTAGTGAATCAATTATTTGTTTCTAACTTATTGTATTATTAATCTTTCATGTTTCTTTCCTATATGAATTATTTTTGCACAAGTAATACAAGCATTTCACTGCACTTATATTTCAGTTTTCTCTTGATCAGGATAGGTTAGGATAGAGTAGCATCGAAGAGAATGTTAGGATTGTAGATACTTATCTTAGCCTAGAAGTAGTTCTTTAGAGTTTTAATTCATCTGAGAACCTTCAGTTCTCATATTCATATTTAGTTAGTTAGTTAGTTAGTTTGGTAATCAGACCACAATCTATTTGAAAATGCTACTCCAAACGAGAGTGGGTCTAATTGTGACCTTCCATCGGACATTCTCCCTTACCTACTTGAACGGGTCATTCTAGCCCATCAAAGGGAAGGAAGCAACCTTCATGGAATCAAAGAAGATAAAGAAGAATACAAAACAAATGATAGCTCATATAGTGAATAAAATATAGAAGAAGATATCTTTTTTAGAAAGCTCAAGAGAGTAACATGAAAATAGAAAGGCCAGCTTCCCTTCAAATTCTTTAATTGTGAATAAGTAGGAAACGTTTTTGCTAAATGTCCTTATGCAGAGAATATAAATATAAATGTAAAATAATATTGTAGTTTCAAAAGGTACAAGAAGGGTAAGACTAAAAAGAGGAGAAATTTCAATATAAAAGAAGAAGAATCTATGTACCAATTAAGACAACAACTCATCTGATGATAGTGACAGTTAAACAAAAGAAATTCTCTTTATAGGTATAGAAACACATACTAATTTCCTAGAAAGGAAAATGTAGACTCAACAAAACAAGGAAATATCGATATTGATGTAAAATTAGATCTTGACAGAGACCTCGCATGTTTTGTAAATGAAAGAGAGAGACTAAGGAACAAGAAACAACTACAAAAGGAGTAGTTGAAGAAGTGAAGAAAAGAAATGCTCAATATTAGAGAAAGTTCTGATGAAACATAAAAAATCATCATTAGCTTAAAAACTCAAGTAGAATAGGCAAAGGGAGTTGAAGAAGTATTAAGAGCCTAGCTAAAACAAAAAGAAGATGTTTGCAACAGTCTAGAATCTAAAATAGTTTTCCTAAGAAAGCAGTTGGAAAGATCACATACCAATATGAAATTTGAAAAGATCTCTACAATATTGAATGAAATACTGAAGTGTCAAAGATCACCAATTGACAAGACTGGTCTTGGTTACAGTGAAAATAAGTAAGTTGCTAATGGAGAAGCTTAAACCTCTTTAAAACGGTCAAGTGAATAAAGGACGAAGAGTTATGTTGATACACTCAAAAACTATATCAAGGTTGAAGACAACATGAAGGAAGAAAAATATGTTCCACAGAATAAAAATCTTCCTCACAAGGACATAATCATGAAGACTCTCCCATCAAGATCGAAAAGTAGTAGGAAATAAAGAAAGAATGGTCTGTAAAGGGTATGCTCAAGTAGAAGGTATTGAATTTCAAGAAACATTTGCTATTGAAAGAATATAAGCCATTGGAATGCTTTTGGCATTTGCAAGCTTCAAGGATTTTAAGGTGTATCAGATGGATGTCAAGTCAACATTCCTGAATGGATATTTAGAGGAAGAAGTGTACATTGAATAGCCTGAAGGATTATTATTGTCAAAAAATAAATATTATGTTTGTAGATTGGAGGAATCACTTTATGGATTAAAGCAAGCTCCCAGAGCATGGTATTCAAGACTTGAAAAGTACTTGCAGCAATAAAGTTTCAAAAGAAGAACAAAAAATAACAATTTTACATCAAAATAGGAAATACATAGATGTTACTCATTGTAGTTTATGTGGATGATATCATTATTGGAAGTAGTGTTTATAGAATGAGCCAACATTTTGTAGATGAAATGAAAAAATAATTTGAGATGTCTATGCTTGGAGAATTGTCCTTCTTCCTAGGGTTACAGATTTCTCAAACCAACAAAGGCATATTTATTTCTCAAATGTAATACATAAAGGAGATGTTGAAGAAGTTTGAAATGGAAGACTGCAAACCTGTCAGCACACCCATGGTCATTGGTTGTAAATTAAGCAAAGAGGATGAATCAAAGGATGCTAATCAAACTTTGTACAAATTAGTGATAGGAATCCTACTATATGTGATAGCTTCAAGGCCAGATATAATGAATATAGTAGGGTTATTTGGAAGGTTTCAATATGTACCAAAGGAAACACATGTGCAAGAAATCAAAATAATATTTAGATATCTGAAAGGCATCTTGAAATTTGGTTTATGGTATCCCATGGGAAAATACTTTGCTTTGACAACTTACACAAATGCATATTGGGTAGGTAGTGAGGATAATAGAAACATTACCAGTGGTGGAGCATTCTTTCTGGGAAACAGTCTAGTGTCTTGGTTCAGCAAGAAGAAATCATCAATTTCCCTATCCTCAACAGAAGCAAAATACATTGCGGAAACAACATGTTGTACACAATTCCACTGGATGAAACAAATGTTGAAGTACATTTATATATATTATAGTTAGCCAATATCAATACTGTGTGGAAATACTAGTGCAATAGATATCTCCAATAATATTGTCATGCATTCGAAGACAAAGCACACTCCATTCAGGTATAATTTCTCAAGAGAGCAAGTCACATAACAGAATGTCAATCTAGAATATATTGGCACAAAGGAATAGGTTGTTGATATCTTTATAAAACCTCTTCCTAGAGAATTATTTGAGTATCTCAGATAAAAATTGGGGGTGGTAACTATTCCATCCAATCACTAAAGTACTACAAGAGGAGCATAATATCAGGGAGAGATGCAGAAAAACAAGAAGGTTGTTGGTTGCAGAGAAGAAAATGAAGGGTACAGTGAAAAGGGGAGAATATCCCTTTCCCCTTGATTTCAAAGGGGGGAAATTACAGAGAAAGGGGGATATTTTCATAAAGAGAGACTTGTAGGAAACGGAGGAGTACAAAAATAACTAAGTGTTTCCATCAATGAAAAAGGGAGAGATTATTGAAATTTTTGTCATTGATGTCAAGGGAAGACATGAGTGTAACAATCATTAATGTAAAAGATAGGAGGAGACTATGAATGTCACGATGAGTTGATGATATTATGTGTGTTTATTTGTCACTAATGTTAAATAGGCAGAGTGAGGAAGTGTCTCATTTTGTGAATTGAACCAGATAGAGGAAGTAGAGAATGCCCTTGTGCGTTGATGAGTCTTTGAGTGAAAATATGATTGTACATTGTTAAATTTATGAAAGAGATTTGTTTGTTTTCACTGAATTAAGAATGAATAATAATTTGCATGAAATAGACTCGGGGCTATAGAATGTGGTGAATAAATGCACAAGAGATCTATCTAGTAGAAGAAAGAACACAACTTGAAAAATAGAGAAGACGAGAGATAATAAGAATTGTATTAACCAAAATAATGAATAATAATTTACACATGATATAAATTGTATAACTCAACTAATGCGCATTGGAAGAGAAGACAATGCACCATAGTGGTGGTCTACAGAGATCTAGACACATAGAGGAAATTACCAGAGTTAATTTCCACCTAGTCCTAGTTAACTAGTCATGTAGTCTTCAATTAACTGATTCATACGTGTGGAAGTGAGAGAAACACATGCAACTATTGGTGATAAAACTGAGGTTTCCATGCATGAGTGACTTCCACTAGTATAAATAAGTGTAAATAAGGGTAAATGACTCTAAATTGAAGAGAATATTCTCCTACAATGTAGGATACGTTCCTAAAAAATAAGAGACCCTCAATAATGACTAATAAACATATAAAAATAAGGAAAACTATCCTAGGTGTGTGTAATATCTCCAACACCCCCCTTGAACACTAATATGTGGTAATGAAGAATGGGTCCCAACAGCTAAGGCCATGTTAGGTACCCATGAATAATGCAACTAATGAAAAATGAAAATAAAGTGAGGAAAGAGGGAAAACCTCGTGGGAAACCCCCCCCTCAATGTACAATGCATCAAAAGAAGAAATGATAGTTGCTAAGAAAATATGTCCTTCACTCAAAGACGATCTCACATAGAGTGAAACTTTTTCTTAGTGAAAGTCTTGGTGAAGATGTCATTAGTCTTTTCAGAGGAAGGACATAAATGCAAGTCAATTATCCTCTCGTAGACTAGATCTCTGATGTAGTTCATATGGATCTCGATATGATTTGTTTGTTTTCGTTGCAATAGGTATATGCAAAACTTGAGAGTACTCTGGTTTTCACATTGAATGACATTTGGTCTTTGGAACTAGATTTTCAACTTAGTAAGAATGTTTTGTAGCCACAGTGCCTGAATGGTAGTGTTAACTACTCCTCTATACACGACCTCGACTAAAGATAAAGAAATAACATACTGCTTCTTGCTCGACCAAAAGATAGTCTTTGAACCCAAATAAGAGTGTATATGAATGTGGACTTGCGACCATTGTTGTCACCTACCTAGTCAAAATCTATGAATCCTGTGATATCCAACTTGCAACATGTTGCATAGTGGATCCCATAACCGATGGTGCCCTGAACATATCGAAGGATATGTTTTGTATCCTTCCACTGTAACTCATGTAGATCCTGCATGTACGTGGAGACTTCTCCCACTAAATATGATAGGTATAGTCAGGAGTGGGAGAGATACAACAAAATCCCCACAATATGTCTGTACAGAGTGTTGTCAACTAGTGGAGTGTCCCCTCCATCCTCAAGTCTCACCCTATATAGGAAGGGAGTAGGGGAAGACTTGTTGTATTTCATGTGGAATCTCTCCATGAGATCTCGAGCATAATTGGATTGAGATATCTTGATTTCTTAAGCATCTCAACTAATCTCAAGGCCAAGGAAGTAATGGAGTGGACCCATGTATGTTAGAAACAAAATGTCATGAAGAATCCTCTTCACCGTAACAATCGATGAATTCGAGGAGCCAGTGATCAAATGATCATCCACATAAATAAATAGAATCGAAAGTGAATCAGTAGCCCTAATCATGTAGACATTTGGATCAGATTTTCATCTCACAAAATTCTAGGACAAAAGGAAGAATTACATCTTGGCATACTATGCTCTCGGCACATGCTTGAGTTCATAGAGAGACTTATTGAGCCTACAAACCAACAATGAATCATGTATGAAGCCAGGTGGTTTCTCCATGTAAATATCCTATGAGAGATATCTATGAAGAAATACATTCTTCACATCCATCTGATGGAATTCCCATCCTCTATCTACAACAATAACAAGGGCCAAATGAATTGAATCCATCTTCGCTACTGGAGAGAATGTCTCATTGTATTCTATTCCATGAGCCTACTGGAAACCTCTGGAAAATAATCTTTCCTTGTATCTTCTAAATTGTCCATCCACTGAACTCTTGGTCCTGTAGACCCATATTCATATAACAAGCTTCCTTCCTGAAGGAAGCAGAACCAAATCCCGAGTCTGGTTGTTGCAGAGGGAGTTGTACTCCTCCTGCATGGTTGTTTCCCAAAAGGGATTCCCTGTAGCCTCATGATAAGTATATGGGTCTAAATACTGAGACACATAATAGATCATAGGAAACATGGGCTCAATGGTTCTGGGTACAAAAGGAGGCTCCTAGAACTAAGCTCGATTCCTCCTGAGATCAATTGGATCCCCAACAAAATCTCCTACATCTTGAAGAGTGGTTTGTGCCCACTTGGGCCCCTACAATGGCTCCTCATTTTCCTATACTGATTCTGCATATGCATGTTTTCCATCCGTATTGGAACTTGGATTTGAAGTAGATTCTAAATGTGCACACACATCATCTCAAACTGGTGGAAGGACAAAAGCATCTGCATCCGACTCCTATGGAGCATGCAATATACTTTCCTCAAATTGAAAATTTCTGTTAATGATAAGTTGGTCTGTAGATGGATCAATAAGTCTATATCCCTTCACACCATATGAGTATCTAACAAATATAAATGCAATACTATGTGGATCTAGTGCTTTCCTCTTTTCAAAGGGAATCTAGGCACATGCACATAAGTCGAAGACATGGAAGTGGGTGAATTTAGGTTTGTTGTAGATACAAGCCTCGAAAAGAGTATGATCCTTGACATATCTATGGGGTGATATGTTATGTATGTAGTTAGAATATATAAGTTCCTCACCCCAAATATTTTGAGGAAGTTATCTTGCATATTGTTATCACACTAAGTTGCCTTGGGGTTTTTAGTTTGTTTCCATCTTTTCCTAAGCCTTAGATTTTATTTTATTTTTAAATTTTCACCCCTTTTAAAGTTGTGTTTGTTAGGACCCCTTTTGATAAATAAAATGTTGAGTCATAACTTAATTTTTTATCCTCATTTGAATTTTTCGACTTCGAACAGTTTTTGTTCATGACTTAAAATTTTGGTCCCCTTCATGATTTGTCACTAGGATCGATCCTACCCACGACTAGACTGATTTGACAAACCATTTTTCTCATTCATGCCCTCATAGACATGCCTTGTTGTCCTTGCCTACCTGTCCAATCATTTTTTGAAATGGAGCACTGCCCACTCATTAGGCGTTTCCGTAGCACCTTTCTCGTTCATCATTTTACACCTTGAGTTATGATTGCAATGACTGATGTCATTTTCCTTGTTTTCAGCGCCAGGAGTTGGTTAAAAAGATACCTTCAAGATCTCGTATTTAAGAGCCCTGATAATGGTTTGTGATTTTGAAAAAATCAATATTGTTGCACTGCGCAAACTCACAGTTCTAACCAGGTGACAACAGTGATTCCATATCCAATGCTAAGGTAGATTCATAGGCCGTGATGTTTCTAACTTCATCTTGAAATCTCAATGAGGCTTCAAACAAGTGTTTATTCCATAGGTATCCTGTGTTTCCTCCTCTGAACATAAATTTTCAAAGAGGTTAGCACTCTGAGTTTTGGATTATCGAGCTTGTATAGTTGAGGGAGACCTTTCTTCACATCAACTTATCTTTGTCTCCTCCCTTTTCAAATCTATGAACATGTATGTCAAAGTTTGATACACTCGCGTCCCATAGCCAATGATCTCACAGCGTCTAAATAGTTCTATCCTTTGCATATACATTGCGCTACCTAAGGCATTGCTTAACCACACTGTGTCTTCCCTACTTCCTTTGACATTTGAATCAAGAATTTTCTACCCAGCTTCAAAGGGCCAACTATAAAGTACCCTCTCATTGTCTAAGTGTTCAATACCTACACAAATCTAAGGGAGGGATTTTCATAGCCAAGTCTTAGCTTACTAGAAATCAGTCTAGTTTAAGGGGAAGTTTGTGTAAAAGTGCAACTTTGTCCATTTGAATCTCGACTTTAGGTCCTCCTGGTCATTACTATCCCATAGCCATCAGAATCCCTCAGCCTAAGTTATGGAGAATCTTGTTGTGCTACTTATATGATTAGTATAATGCACTCATTAATTATCAATTTGGGATTCATAATCAACAGAGTTACAAGATACCAGTAAGAAAGGTAATTCTAATGTCATGAGTATAGAACTATTCTAAATTATGCATGTTGGAAACAAAGCAAACGAGGAAATTGAAACACACTTTGGTTGTCTTTCACAGAGAGGCTATCTACTCCATTATGGCACATGCAAGTATGAGATGGAGTTCTTTTGATAGATCATCTCTGCTATCTGACCCAGAAAGTTAACTATGCAATCACACTTCTAAAATGGAAATCACACATCAATCATCAAGACATAGCATGTGTAGTTCAATAGTCAATATATTGAGTATGTTGTGGTTCACAATGTGTTGTTTTGAACTTCACTAGTTCTGCTTCAAATACGTCTAACTACTGCTGCCAACATTCATATCTATGAAACAAAACCAAATCCATAAAATAGAGAGAGAGCATATGCAAAATAGAGTAAGTAAAGATCTCTAAAAAATCATATAATCGAAAATCTAAACTGAACTATACTGCTATCATATGAAAGGATCAAAGCTTCATCTAGTCTAACATCTATACTATTGAAATTAACTACTAACAATAATCTATAAGGATGATGACCTTTCTTGGGCGGTGGGCCCTTGTCGCTTAACAGGTTAGTGACTAGAGTCTACAGTAAACTTGCTTTCAATCCACACATTACTCTTACTCAAACTTCAAAACGTAGAATCAAACTATGCTAACAACTCAACTCACATTCATTCATAAATGATCAAGACATGGAGATAAATGGCGTCGTTCTATTAAACTTCAACTTAGAATATGGTCTACAATATGTAACACTGCTTCATATGCTGTGTTATGCTAATTCTCTACTACCTCCACCATCCTTGCCATGACTATTTAGATAGTCTTAGTCATGAAACACAAGGAGGTGAAATCTTTAGCAGATTAGTCAATTGCCAAATTTACATATTTGGTTACATATTTTAAGCTTCACCCTCATGACACGAAGTGTATGAGGATGAAGAAAAAACAAACTAGCTTAACATAGCCTTGTTATAGCTTTGATGATTCAACAAACATCCAACAATTATCTTGGTCACGATTTACAGCTAAACTTGGTATATTTTTCTTCCTGTATTGGTACCAGATCCTGACAGGTGAGATTTGATAAATGGTACCGGATCCAAACAGTATGCAAGTGGTTGGTACCGGACTAGAACAGTCTGCAGCAGTTGGTACTGGATCGCGACAATGAATAGTTCGGTACCAGATCTGACTGGAATGTGCGCTTGGTACCGGATTTGGACAGTGACAATCTGGTGCATAAGTACCGGATGGATGAGCTGACACAGAAATGCTGGACTCATGTAGAGGTCAAAGGTTACACGTGGCAATTTAAAACATTAGTACATGAAACATTTAGTCTCCCAGCTCAATAAACCATAAAATGAATGAATTCAATTATACTTTACCTTATGACCTCATTAATGGCTAATGGTACTGTTCTTTGTCATTTATCCAAGCTTAGGTAGGCCAAAAAGGTATAAATTAGGAGTATAATAGGGTAGTGGGGATGTCAATTTAGAGTCTCAACATTCCCCCATGCCAAAATCATTGTGTGTCCTCATGCAGCTGAAACGAACTCAAAATTTTTCAAAATTTGAGACTCCATTATTTTTACTCCTGTGGATCAATGATGTTTATGGCTGAGGCTTCTAATTTCAGCTCCCTTTTTATGAACCTAACGTATTGTAAGAGTTGTAGTACCTTCTTGAGCTTATTATAAGTCTCTTCATGGTCATCTTCAAGTTGTTGGTTGGTTTCCTTCAGTTGCTCATTTTCCTTTTTGATATACCTATCCAGTAGTTGGTATTCCTTCACTTCTTGTTTGAGTTCCTGGTTTTGCTTTTGTAGTTCCCCAATCTTTTTCTTCATTTGTTCTTTTGTTAAGGTCCTTGTCGACCCCATTGTTTCTGGTTGGGTGTATTCTCTTTCCTCCACTTCCTTCCTCATCCCACATAAAGTAATAGTAACTTGTTCCTCAGTCAAGCTAGGGATGTCATCCTGGACTGATAGGCCTTCAGAAGGGGAGGTAAGATCTATTCGGTCTTCATGTGTATGAGGAATGAAATCTTCTTTTCCTTTCTTTGCCATTCTCCTTGTGGTTTTTTTACAAGAGGGTAATGGATCAGAGGTGCTCACAAGCTTCCTTTTCTTCTTTTCTGTTTGTGGAATGGTGTTAAGAACCAAGTACCAATATAGCATAGAAAAACCTTAGAAAAAGTACTCAACGCCTTGAAAAAGAGATAATTTCAGATAATAAGCCTCTTGGAGGGGGAAACCTCCTTTTACCCCACTTAAATGTTCAAGTACAAGATGATTCAAAATGAAAATGTCTCCTTGGTATATATAGGAGACTAGGAGGTATAATTA
>ML781173.1:576569-596640 GCA_009831015.1 Picea engelmannii | reverse complement strand
GAAAAATGGGTTGGCTGCCAACACTTTGCTTTTACCATTATATAATCAATACCCATAGCATATGCAAATGTTTTTGTATTTGAATCTTCCAGATTGTCAGAGTTCATATTTTTAGGCTGGAGTTTTCTGGAAGCTTGGTACTGGAATTTCCTATACTTCATGAAACTTCTTTATTCTGTTCTTGTCTTGTTTTGTGTCTGGTTTTGTAGGGTTGTAGGGTGAACATGTTGGTTTCTGAAGATGAGATGTGAGTCTGAAAAGGAGTTCTGAAAGAGCTCTTTGCCCCTCCCCCATGCCAAGGATGTTGCATATCCTTATGCAACAAGATTTAACACCATGTATCATAATGGAAGAAAAATGATAAGAGAAAAGAAACCAAATAAAATTCCAAAAGTACATTTATCACCTAGCATATGATCACATGCCTAAAATTTTTGAAATTGCCTTTCTTTTGATGACTTATTGACAAGGGTAGCATTCAGCAGTGAAAATAGGGAGGTTTTTATATTTTTTCCAGTGTAGTAAATCCAACCTAACTTGCTTCAGAGATTTACTGTCATTAGATGTTATGGATAAATTTCACTATATAAGTAGATTAGACTCCCTAGTTAGGGCTCCACTCTTAAAAATTTTCCTTCTTAGGTAATCTAGGCTTTAGATGTCAGATTGGTAAAGTTGACTTAGGGTAATTCTCAAATGGACATTTTCTTGTAGTAATTATCTTGTTTGTTAATATGGAGTTTGTATCTCATAAATGTCAACAGTGACCTTTTCTTGTAGTGTTCATTTTTTAGATGAAAAAAGTGAATTTTTCAATCAGACAAGTATAGATGAGACATTTCTCAACCAAAACCCACTACCAACAAGCTTGTTCAGTACTTCGGTAGGGTAGTTGTGATAATTAGTGAGAGACATCCTTTCCTCGGGTAGAATGCCCCATTGCCAATAGGCTTGTTCAGTACCCTGATGGGTTTTCCTAGTCATACCACAAACTAGTACCTGCTACCAGCAGACCTATTCAGTATCCCAACGAGTTAGTCTCTTAAACCCTTTTTCCATCAAAGGATTCTTGTCCATAGTCACCTATTTCGATTTTTTATTAAAGAGTGATTTTGCATGGTGACAAGGGAGGCTCGTCTGAAAACCTTTTTACAGGCTGGGATGGTATTGGGTTGGAAGGTGTATTCTCTTATTTGAATGTCTTTAAAGATTTTTCTGAAGGAAAAATAAACTTATGTATGCATATTATTTCTTTAGAGCGATCCAGATGTATAATTTTGTCTGAGTTTCTCCATAAGAGAATGACCTAAAGTTACCTTAGGGTACTGATACATCCTCTTCCATAAAAAAATTTCTAGTGTTCCCATGACAGAGAGTGTTCATATACTCATATGTTACTCTTTAGTAAAGATAATCCAATAAATACTATTGAAGTCTAGTTAGGGTGAGATAGTTTCTTGTAGGCTAATATATTTTTTATCCCTTTAATCATGTTGAAATACTAGATAAAGGCAACCTATAGACTTTGAAGAAGATTATGCATGGTTCTTTTAGGAATCATAGGTAAGGATTATGTCTTCTTTGTCAAGCAACATAACCAAAAGAAATTAAGAATTATTCCTTTTAGCTAGCAACCGAACCAAAAGAAATTAAAGATACTTCATGTTAGCTAGCAACAGAACCAAAAGAAATCAAAGATACTTCCCTTTAGTCAGCAACAGAACCAAAAGAAACTATTTCTTCATAAGGGATGCTATTTGATGTTGCATTCGGCTTCTTGGTTCCATCTTAAGTGGTTACTGCATGGCTTCATACTTCATATTAATTGTCATAAGATTTTGAAATATGTGTAGCATTCTTTTGTCAATTAGGTGATGTGTCCTGATAGTATCGTATAAGTACCAGACTTCTGGTACCAGACCAACATAGGACTACTGGTATTGGACCAGAACAGAGTATTGTTGATGCCTACAAACTGATGTTTATCAAGCTCATGAAGGATCAAATAAATTATAGAAATATACTTACAAAGATAAAATGTGAAAGTAAAACAAAAGGAGGTAAGAATCCATTGTTACCTTCAGCTTATTAGCAAAACACAATCCACACCTATGTACACAAGTTTTTAAAAGTAAACCAATCAATCAATGTGGATCAGTAGGAAGGTCTCCTTCCTTACTGATCACCTGCATATCTGAATTATGTAGTGTACGAGTCAGAAATTCCTCTTTTGACAGGGGTTTGTTATAAATTCTCAACCAGTGACCATTCACAAGTATTGGAGTTTGATGTTCATCAATTGTATTTATCCTGATTGAACCATTATCATAGACAGTGTCAATTTCATAAGGTCCCATCCAATGAGTAGTTAACTTACCTTTGAAGTTCTTGAATTTGTTTTCATACAACAGGGCCCAATCTCCTTGTTGAAAATTTTTCTTTTTGAGATACTTGTCATGCCATTTTGTTCTCTGCTCTTGAATGAGGGTGGTTCTTTGAAGTGCTTCCTGCCTAATTTTGTCTATCTCATTAAGTTGTAAGATTCTTTGTTGCTGGGCTTCATCCAAGTTCATGCCAACTTGTACTGCAGTCCTGAAGGTTTTGATCTGGAATTATATGGGGAGAAGCACCTGCTTCCCACATACCAACTAGTAAGGTGTATGTCCTATTGTATTCCTCCAGGTGATTCTATAAGCCCATGAGGCTTCTAGTAATCTGTCAGCCCAATCCTTGTGTTGTAGCTATATTGTTTTGGTAAGAATGGACTCAATAAATTTGTTGGTAGATTCTACTTGTCCATTTTCATGTGGAAGGTAGGGTGTAGATTTCCTGTGTTTGAATTGGTATCGTTCTGTAACAGATTTGACTAGATTAGAGGTAAATCGAGTTCCCTAATTAGTCATAATTTCTCAAGGTACACCAAATCTAGTAAAGATGTCATTAAAAAGGAAATCTACCACTGATTGTTCACTTGCAGCTGGTAAAGCTTTTGCTTCAACCCACTTAGTCACATAGTCAGTACATACAAGTATATACTTTTTCTTTTTAGATGAAGGGTTAATGGGCTCTACAAAATATAACGCCCATTTCTTGAAAGGCTCAATGAATGCTTGGGCTTGAAGTGGCATTTGGTCTCATGAAGTAGGCTTACCCATTCATTGGCATTCATCACAATTAGATACATAGGTTTTAACATCTTTGAAAATATGAGGCCAATAATAACCAGATTGCAGAACTTTATAAGTAGTCCTTTTGTCTATGAAGTGTCCTCCATAAGGACCATCATGGAAATATTGCAAAATATCATGAATTTCATCTTCCCTTGCACATCTCCTGATTACCAAATCTGGTCCTGTTTTGTAGAGACAATCATCATGCCACATGTAGTTTGCACTTAGCTGAATTACTTTATGTTTTTCTCTAGGAGACGATTTTTGAGGTGCATTCCTTGTCACAAGATAATTAGCTACATCTGCATACCAAGGAGTGAATGTAGAAATAGAAAAAAAAAATTCAACAGGGAAGTTATCATCTACTAGTGCGTTATCTCCTAGATGAATCATTCTAGATAAGAAATCAGCCACAAGATTATCCTTACCCAATCTATCAATAATATTTATATTAAACTCTTGTAATAATGACAACCATCTTGTAACTCTAGGGTTTGTTACAGGTTTTTTCATTAAGAATTTGATGGATAAATGATCAGTGTGTACAAAAGCTTGATATCTTGTAATATAGTGTCTAAATGTATTGATAGCATGGACTACAACTAACAATTCTTTTTATGTGACCGTATAATTAACTTTTGTTGGGGACAGATTTTTACTGACAAAGTAAATAACATAATGCATTTGATTTTCCCTTTGTCCAATAACTTCTCCAAGGGCTGTGTCTGAGGCATCGGTACATATATGAAAAGGAAGGGACCAATTTGGTCCCTCTTAATACAGGGGTAGTTGACAATTTCTATTTTAGAATCTCAAAAGATACTTGGCATTCATCATCCCAATTAAATTCGGCTTCTTTAGATAATAACTTGAATAAAGGGGTAGCTAATATTGTGAAATTGGGAATGAATATTCTATAGTAGACAACATGCCCTAAAAATATGTGAACTTCCTTTTGTGAGGAAGGTATTCTAATTTGTGTGATAATATGAATTTTTGTAGGATCAACTCTCATTCCAAATCCATAGATGTGATGTCCCAAAACAATACCTTCAGTGAGCATCATTTTTTATTTTTCATTACTTAGGGAAAGATTAGTTTCCTTACACCTAATCAAGACTTTTTCCAGACTGGTCAAATCTTCCTGGAAGTCATTTCCATGGACTGTAAAGTCATCCATGTAGACTTCTACGCACTCATTGGTCAAGTCAGAGAAAATGGCTAGGACAACCCTTTGAAAAGTAGCTGGGGAATTGCAAGGTCCAAAAGGAAGGACCCTATAATCATAGGTTCCCCATGGGCAGGTAAAAGTGGCCTTCTCTTGGTCTTCGGGTGCTATTGTATGTGGTTATAACCACTAAACCCATCTAGGAATGAAAAATACTTCTTTCCAGACAAGGTATCCAACACCTGATCAATAAATGGTAGGGGAAAATAATCCCTATGGGTGGCTTTGTTCAATTCCCTAAAGTCTACACATATTCTCCACTTACCATTTTTCTTGGTAACTATGACAAGTGGAGACACCCATTGACTATCTGAAATGGGGTATATGAGATTGGCTTGAAGGATTTTTTTCAATTCTTCTTTTACAATATCTTTGAGGGATGGATTCATCCTTCACTGAGGCTGTCTAGCTAGTATGATTTGGTCATTAGTGTAAATATGATGTATGCATGTGTCAGGGTGAATGCCTTTCATGTCTGCATAATCCCATGCAAAGGCATCAAATTGTCTTTAGAGCATTTCAATTACTTGTGTCTTTTGTCCTGGTTCCAAAATAGAGTTGATATACAAAGGTTTTCTTGGGCTAATCTCAACAAGTTCAGTACTTTATTCCTTCTCTAAGGAAGCTGGTGATAAAGTATATAATTGAGTCATATTAGGGTACCAAGTTTGTTGAAATTCGAAACTAAAAATGTGTGACAATTCTGCAAAGGACCTAGGATATTCAATGCACTTTTTATCAGCCAAAAATAAACTTAATACTTGTTCATTAAATTGTTCTTTCATTCCTATTACTTGTTCAAGTGTTAACAGGGGTCTGATGCAATATTCTTCTCCATAAGGGTTTTCTATCCAAATAGGTATTTCTCGTGCCGATTGGGCAGGAGGGAAGAGAACAAGTTTTTGGCTATGTGTGTCATTGGATATAGTCATCTCGCCGGACCGAAAGCCGATAAAGGCATCTGCTGTGGACAACCAAGGGAGACCAAGAACCACAGGGTGTCTTGGTTTGGAGGATGATTTAGAGTATATGACTAGAAAGTCTACTGGATATTCCCAAGAAGCTAGAGTGACTATGATATCATCTAAACTTCCTGCAGGGCTAATGACTGACTTATCTGCCAATTCTATCATGGTTTGGGTTGGTCTCAACTAATTGATTTGGAGTTTTTGCATAGTGTCAAAAGGCATTACATTAATTGTTGCACCCAAATCAATGAGTGTGTTTGGTAAGGAAATACCATTAATTTCAACAGTGACAACTAGATTCCCAGGGTCATTATATTTATATGGAATTTCATAAATAAATTCAGATAATTTTCCTACTACCTAAATAAGGGAAGGTTCCTTCTTCTTCCTTCCTGGTTTCTTAATACAAAGATCCCTTATTATTTTGGCATATATGGGGATATTATTGATGGATTGCAACAGAGGTATTTTTATACATACATTTCGTAATTCATCCTCTATATCTTTGTGCAAGGGTGGGTCAGGTTTCTTCACTAATAGTCTTTCGGGGTAGGGTGGAAGATTAACTTGTTGAGGTACTTCTACGGACTGAGAAGTTATTGGAATAGGAGGGGAAGTCTCTCCTTCTACAAGGGTGGTTTGAGTGTTTTCTTCCTCATAATTTTTATCATTTTCTTCCTGAATTACTACTCTAGGATTTGATTGATTTACATCTTTCCCTGATTGTAGTTGAATTTCATAGGTGGGAAAGGTTTTATCTTCTGCATTCTGCACAGGGTGGGTGGGTCGATTATTGTGGTTAGGGATTGGCTGGGTAGGGATTGTTGTTGTTCTAGGAGGGTTGTGGGCAACTTGGTTTTGTGGTTGTTGATTGGAATTTATAGGTACTTGTTACTACTGGTTAGGGTTCAAGAGGACTGTAAATTGCTGATGTATAGGAGGTCGAAGTAAAGCTTGTATCTGTGGTGGGTTAAATCTAGGTAGTAATTGGGAAATGTTTGCAGGATACTATGGATATGTAGGGTAAGAGGTATTCCCATACACAGGTCCCCTCCAACCTTGTTGCCAAGGTTGAGTTTGAGCTTGCTGAGGTGTCCATTGTGGATAGGACATTGGGGAAGGACCCCATTGTTGTTGATGATATTGTGCAATAGGGTCATAAAATGCATTGTGGTTTTGTGCTCTCCAAGGTCTTCTGGAAGGGTATGATTGTTCTTGTGAGACTCCTCCTCCCCTATACATGTCTTGTAGCTCAAGAAAATATGGACACTCAGATGTGGGGTGATATAGAGTACACAAGCCACATATTTCTATGACATTTAATGGGCATTCTTTCTCATCGTGCTTCTTTCGACATCTAGGACAAAAAAATGCTAAAATAACCTCTTCTTCTTGTTTCTTTTTCAGTTTTAGGGTATCTAACTGGTTTTTTATTGTTCTCAAGATGTTTGTTTTAAAGTTACCCAGTAAGTTTCCTAACTAAATTCTGGTGATAGTCCCTGAACTTTGTCTTATATTTCTTCTAAACGAATCTCTTGGTGCTTTTCCTGTTTTAGCTAGTCCTCTTGAGTATCTTCTACAGTAATCTGCGATCTCTGAAAAAGGATTTTGGTGCACATCTCTTGAACTTAACGAGTTTAAAACTTATATGCAGTCGTCTCTAATGCCTTTCAAAAATATAGTTCTTACTACAACTGGGTCTGTGGTGAATAATTTTGATTTCTGGTAGTTGTATAAGAACCTTTCTAAGTAGTCTTCAAGGCTTTCATCTTCTGTTTGCTGCATTTTAAAAATGTCATTTTTAGCATTATCCTTACAATAGTCTTGGTATTTATGTAAGAATGTATCTTTCATCTTATCCCAATAGAGAATTGTATTTTCTCCTAAACTCATGAACCATCTTAAGGATGAATCTTTCATTGTGGCAGGGAAGAGCTTATGTTTTTGGGCATCATCTGAGTAGTTATAACTTCTACATAATATGTCAAACTCGAATAAAAATAAGTCTGGATCTTCAGTTGACATACCTCTGAAAGTGGGTAATGATGATAGTGGGATGTTTTTCATGCTGATGTTTCTGGAAATATCCAAGATCAGTTTCAGTGGATGCATTTCCTTCTTCTTCTACCATTTCACTAGGTGTTCCTCCTCCACTTATGGATGGTTTAGAAACTGGGTTTTGTGTGTCTCCTTCAACAGACTCACATTCTGTCTGCCCCAATACTGATTCTTTCATTTTAGGTTCTTCTTCTGGAGCCTCACTGGCCCCCCTTGAACTTTCTCCTATTGGAATTTTCCCTGCACCAGTGTTAGTTGGATTAGTGGGGGGGGGGGGGTTGTTTTTTAATCTTTAGAGCTTACAAATATACCTTTATTATCTCTATATCTATGCATAAAATGGAAATTTGATTCTTAATTGAATTGAAAGTCCTAATTATATCTAGAAGGTAAGAAGGCGACCTGGCTTTGGAGAACCCCACTCTAGTGGCTATGTGGCTTTTCAATCACATCTTAAACATTTTATCCTCCTCCCTCAAGCAACCTTTAAAATCATTCAAAAACTATGCAAACAATCTAAGCTAAAAATCACTTCCTACCATTTGCAACACTCCGACAATGACGCCAAAATGTTGTGCTACTTATATGATTAGTATAATGCACTCATTAATTATCAATCTAGGATTCATAATCAATAGAGTTACAAGACACCATTAAGAAAGGTAATTCTACTGTCATGAGTATAGAACTATTCTAAATTATGGATGCTGGAAACAAAGCAAACTAGCAAACTAAAAAACACTTTGGTTGTCTTTCACAGAGAGGCTATCTACTCCATTATGGCACATGCAAGTATGATATGGATTTATTTTGATAGATCAAATATGCTATATGACCCAAAAGGTTAACTATGCAATTACACTTCTGAAAGGGAAATCACACATCAATCATCAAGACAGAGCATGGGTATTTCAATAGTCAATATACTAAGTATGTTGTGGTTCACAATGTGTTGCTGTGAACTTCACTAGTTCTCCTTAAAATATGTCTAACTATTGTTTCCAACATTCATATCCATGAAACAAAACCAAATCCATAAAACATAGAGAGAGCATTTGCAAAACAGAGTAAGTAAAGATCTCTAAACAATCATATAATCGAAACTCTAAACTGAGCTATACTGTTATCATTTGAAAGGATCAAAGATTGAGCTAGTCTAACATCTATACTATTGAAATCAAATACTAACACTAATCTATAAGGATGTTGACCTTTGTTGGGCAGTGGTCCCTTGCTGCTTCAACAGGTCAGTGACTAGAGTCTACAACAAACTTGCTTTAAATCCACACATTACTCTTACTCAAACTTCAAAACATAGAATCAAACTATGCTAACAACTCAACTCACATTCATTCATAAACAATCAAGACATGGAGATAAATGACGTCCTTCTATTAAACTTCAACTCAGAATATGGTCTACAATATGTAAAAGTGCTTCATATGTTGTGTTATGCTAATTCTCTACTACCTCCACCATCCTTGCCATGACTATTTAAACAGTCTTAGTCGTGAAACACAAGGAGGTGAAATCTTTAGCAGATTAGTCAATTGCCAAATTTACATATTTGGTTACATATTTTAAGCTTCATCCTCATGACACAAAGTGTATGAGGATGAAGCAAAAACAAACTAGCTTAACATAGCCTTGCTATAGCTTTGATGATTCAACAAACATCCAACAATTATCTTGGTCAGGATCTAGAGATAAAATTGGTATATTTTGCTTCCTGTATTGGTACAGGATCATGACAAGTGAGATTCGGTAAATGGTACCAGATCCGAACAGTACGCAAGTGGTTGGTACTGGACTAGAATAGTCTGCGGCCATTGGTACCGGATCATGACATTGAATAGTTCGGTACCAGATCTGAATGGAAGGTACACTTGGTACCAGATTCAGACAGTGACAACATGGCACATAAGTATCAGATGGATGAGCTAACACAGAAATGTTGGACTCATCTAGAGGTCAAAGGTTACACATGGAAATTTAAAACATTAGTACATAAAAAATTTAGTCTCCTAGCTCAATAAACAACAAAATGCATGAATTCAATTATACTTTACCTTATGACCTCATCAATGGCTAATGGTAGTGTTCTTTGTCATTTATCCAAGCTTAGGTAGGCCAAAAAGGTATAAATGAGGAGTATAATAGGGTAATAGGGATGTCAATTTAGAGGCTCAACAACCCCTCAGATGAAGAAGTCACACAAAGGGGGCAAGGTAGTTAGAACTGAACTTGCGGATATGAATCTTTTTGAGATAGAGCCCATGGCAAGAGAATTTTTTCAAAGAGTGGGATGCCTCTCTTTCTGCCAGAATATGCAAAGAGTCCATCTTGAGGTGACAAGGTAGTTTTCCTTACATTTTGATCGTAGGAGAACCAAGGTAGGGGATTTAGAATTTGAGGTCACTGAGGCATCTATTTCAGCTACAATAGGAATCCCTATCACAGGTGAGAAATGGTTTAAATCCATGGCTTTGAATGCAGCCTATGCCAAATATTTCCTTAAGACTGAACATCAAGCCAGTGATTTTTCTAAAGGTGTACCAAGGAATCAGTTGATTGAGCAGTTTGACAGGATATTGAAAATCATCCAGAGATACTTTACATGTGAAGGGAAGTTTAACACATTGTACCAATACCATATAAGGCTTTTGTTGCATTTTACTGGTAAAATTGAAATGAATATTCTCTACTATTTGTTAAGGAGCATAGGTAAGATGTCAGACATGATTCAATCCAAATCTAAGGATGTGGATACTAGCATCTTCCAATCTGGATTGATTAGAATACTAGTCTTTGAAGAATTGGGTAAGAAAGATATCTCATGGGAACACTTTGTTGTTTCTTCCCACTTCAAGTTGGATGTAGAAGTTATTCCTCAATCACAAAATGCAAGCCCTTTATCATCCAATAGTGTTGCTAAAGAAGGTACCAGGAATAAGAGAAAGGAAAAATTTCATGTTCAAGTTTCATAGGTCATCAAGCAGGTCACAAGAACTGAAGAAGAAGCTTTTCATTCCCCACAGAGAGATTTTTCACCTCTTCCTCCACCAGAGTTAGAAGAATTTCCTTCTACTACTAACATTGCAGCAAAGAAAGGGAAGAAGCTACACTTCTCCTCTTCTCCTGCAGTAACCAATACCAAGGGCAGGAAACCTTTCGCAAGATCATCAGTTCCTAAAGAGGTTTTTGAAGAATAGTCCCTACCAGAAAACCCTGTACAAAAGAAGAAGGGTAAAGGCATTGAAAAAATTGTGGAAAGAAAAGAAGAAACCCCTGTGCAAATGAAGAAAGATAAAGGCAAAGGTATCAAGAATCCTAATGAGATAGACAAGGAAATTCCTATGCAGTAGGAATAGGAGACCATGAAAAATCCTGTTGAGACAGTGCATGTCACTACTCCACCTGACAATCAAAAATTCAAAATATTAATCAGGAAACTTAGGGATGCTAGGAAGGAGGTGGCTCAGTTGAAAACAGAATCCATGTCTGACAGAGTTAATATGAAAGAGCTCATGGATGGCTACAGTCACACCCTTGACCTGGAAAGGTTCATAGCAAGAAAGGCCCAACTTCTCCATAGGCAACTCAAAAACCTTTATAGGCAGAAAAGAGGCTTCCAGTCTTAGAATAGGAAGCTCAGAGCAGAGTTGTAGCATTTTCAAGATGAAGTGGCTCAAAGAAACTTGTAGGTATTGGTTGAAGCTGCTATTGAAAAGGAGACACCAACAGTCAAAGAGAGCATAACTCCACTGAAGAATCATATCATTGCAAAAAGGAAGAAGCCTGTTGTGCCAAATGAGGATCCCCCTCCTACAAGAAAGAGTGTCAGGTTAAGTGTCTGGGTAACAAAGTAGCTGGTGAAAGGTGAGCCCCATTTTTTAGGATGGTTCCTTTTTATGAAGATAAAATTTTGTTAAAACATTTCCTCTTCCACCTATATAGGCTTCTAAGTGCTTGTTGTTCAAAGTTTTGGGATTTTTGTGAAGAACTAACTCCTTCAACAACAAGAACGCAGACATTCTGTAGCGCTATGGCACTACAAAATAGTCTATTTTTGGTGTTCCACTGGTGTTCTACCTACAATGTTGGTAAATCACCTAAAGATAATGATGCTAATATTACTCAAAGTTGCTACTTGCTATTCACATGTCCAAGTTGTAGGTGTTGCGTTTTTTATGGCGCTACCTAAATTTTTCACAAAGACGCACAGTGGGTGCTACCTAAAATCGCTACCAAATTTCTCGCAGAGATGGAATTTTCTCAAAGATGCACTAGAGTGTCACTACCTAAATTCTCTACCTAAAATCTCACAAAGACCGAAGTTTGCATAGGGGGTAGGAAGGTTTGGCGCTACATTTTCTACTAGTCTAGTTTTGAAGTGCTCTACAGAATCTTACGAAATTTGGTAAAGGAACTACAAAGTGCGCTACTCAGAGCGCTACCCAAAGAGGCTACCAACAGACACCAGGGATCTAGGAGGGTCAAGCTAACAAATTTTTGGATAGTTGATGATGGAGAAAACTGCAAAAACAATATATGGTAGCATGATGATAGGTCTCTAACACTATATTTTTTTTATTTTTTTTTCTACAATTGTTTTATTTTATTCCTCTACAATCCTATTTTTCTAACAACTAGTATTACAGTGAAAAGTAACTCATAGGAAAATAGAGTTTTTGGTTTGAGTGGGAGAAATGGTGGAAGATGAAAGGTTTAGGGTCGAGAAATTTAATGGCCAAAAACACAAATAATGGAAGATGCAAATGGAATATTATTTATATTAGAAGGATATTTTCCTTCCGTTGGGTGGAAAATCAAAATAGTCGATGAGTATGAAGGATGGAGAACGAGAGGTTCTTGAAATAAAGGCACACGGAATGATACAATTGTTCCTGGCAGCATTGATGGATTTCAATATTTCAAAAGAAAAGAAAATAAAGGATGTGATGGAGGAATTCGATAAACTATATGAAAAACCCTCAGCTTCCAACAAGTTATTTCTAATGAAGTGATTATTTAATATGATTATTTCAGAGGGTAGGTATGTTTATGACCACTTAAATGAATTCAATACAGTTACTAATTAGCTAAGTTATGTAGGAGTGAAATTTGATGAAGAGGTTAGGGATATTATAATCTTGTTCTCATTGCCAAAAAGTTGGAACAACTTGGCCATGATTGTAATTAACTTTGTCTCTAATTCGAACACTCTAACATTTGATGATGTTGTTGGTGTTGTTCTTAGTGAGTAAATGAGGTGAAAAATAACATGTGATACATCAGGTAATGTGTTGACCATGGAGAAAAGGGGAAGAAAAAAGGATAGAGGAAAGAGCTCAAGGAACCACGGGAATTCTAAGAATGGTAGATACAAATCCATACAAGGAAAGATAAAGTGATGGAATTTTGGGAAGAAAGGAAATCTGAAGAAAGAATGTAGAGCTCCAAAGAAACAAAGAGATGGACAACAAGATAAAAATAAGGAAGAAAATGTAACAGGTGATTTGTTACAAGATGATTTGATTCTTTATTTAGATAATATTACTAAATCTTGGGTAGTAGATTCAGGGACTTCATTTCATGTCACATCGCATAGGAAATATTTCCAATATTATGTTCAAGGTGATTTTGGACAAATTTATTTGGGTGATGATTAACCAAGTCAAATTGTTGGAATGGTTAAGGTACAAATAAAGAAAAATAATGGAAACAAGTGGTTACTAAAATAGGTGAGACATATACCAGATTTGAGAAGCAATCTAATTTCAATGAGACAGTTGGCAAGTGAAGGTTGTATATCTACATTTACATATAAGACGTTTAAGGTCACTGAAGGATCATTGGTAATGGAAAAAGGAGAAAAGGTAGGTGCATTGTATTTATGTAGTGGTAATGTTGAATCTTGTATCTCTTTAGCTTCTATAGGAGTGGATACAACACTTTGGCATCATAGGATTTGACACATGAGTGAGAAGGGGATGCAAATACTTCACAAAGGGAATTTGTTGTGATATCATAATCAAGTTGATTTGGATTTCTGTCAGCACTGTGTTTATGGAAAACATAAGAGAGTCAAATTTCTTAGAGTTAGAAAGGAAACGCAGAGTGAAAAGTTATATCCTGTGCATAAATATGTATGGGGACTAGATCAAGTATCATCTCTTGGTGGCTTTCGTTATTATGTTACTTTTATTGATTATGCAACTATAAAAGCATGGGTTTATTTCATTTGAAAAAAATCTGATGTTTTTGAAAGTTTTAAGAAATGGAAATATTTGGTTGAGAATGAGACAGGAAAAAGGTTGAAGTGTCTCAGATCAGAAAATGGAGGTTAATACTACAACAAGGAGTTTTATGATCATTGATTATACCATGGGATTTATAGAGACAAGACAGCTCGAGGAACACCACAAGAAAATGGTGTCTCATAAAGGATGAACAAGACAATCATGGAATGTGCAAGGAGTATGAGATTGCATGATGGGTTTCCCTTACAATTCTGGATAGATGTTTTTGATACTACTATTTAGTTAATAAATATAGGGCCTTCAAGCTCCGTGGATGGTGGCATTCTAGAGGAGGCATGGACAGGTGAAAAGGTAAACTACTCATTTCTGAAGCCTTTTGATTGTGAATCATTTTCCCATATTGATAAAGAAAATAGAAATAAGCTTGAAGAAAAATCCAAGAAGTGTACCTTTATTGGATATAGTGTTAATGATTTTGGTTATCGCTTATGGGATTATGAAAATAATAAAATCATTAGGAGTATATATGTGGTATTAAATGAAAATTTCTTGTACATAATTTAGTTGCAGGTAAAGAAACAAGTAAAGAAAAACACAGAATGCATAGTGCTTGATGAAATCAAAGAAAATGAAATTCCAAAGGTACCAGAAAATCAAAATCTACAATGTTGGGCGTAGGATTATTTTCAGGAAATACCTTTTTTTGGAAGGTAAAACCCAATTTTGGAGAAGAACAGCTCGCAGGAAAAAAAACATGTGCGAGGGAAAGCCGCTTGTAAAGGAGGAAAGCATGCAAGGCATGCAGGCAGGAAAACTTAACTATGTTAGGGTTAGGGTTTTGGTAAGAGATATAACAGCTAAGAAGCTTGTAAATTAGTATAAATAAGAACCTATGAGGTTTAGGACGAGGTTGGAAGGTTGTTCTGAATTGTTAGAGGTTGTTTTTTTTTGGGACTGTAGAGATTCCAAAATAGTTTTGATCCATTTTTGTAAGTTGTTCAGTTGTAGAAGAGGAAAATAGCTAGATATTGAGGGTTAGATCACAGGCTGGGGAGCCTGGTCTGATATAGTTTGCCTCACAAAGGTTGTGGAACCTGTTTCATGATTGTATGATCAGAATTGTAGTGCACACGGTGCCATATATTGTAGAAACCTAATAAAATAGCCTAAGAATCTGAATCTTTGTGGCCTTAGCCTACGAGGGGGTGAACCACGGTAAAACATGTGTTATGTGTGTTTTCTATTGCATATTTAACTTCTATTAGTAGTATATTATGAATGAATGAATGGATGAGTCAGTTAGATCTATTAGAATGCATACATAGGATTAACAGATGAAGGAATCTTAGGAATAATAGAGAGAATAATCATATCAAGGCCTGAAGAATATCAATTATTATCCCATATATCCACTCTTTCCTATACTGCAAGCACCTAAGCATTGTAATCACCCATATAACTATCTCAGGTGAGACTGAATGGAGCACTCAATGTACTTTGTTTCCTTCTAGTTTACAAGAGGGTCAATAGTTTTAGAGGGTTTTGTTTAAAACATGTTCAGATATGAACCTAGGTTAACCCAAGAAGTAGATATAAAGAGTAATAACCAACAAATGGTTCTGTTGCCAACTGGAACTGCATGGGATTGAGTGAATGGGATCCGTAGAAGAAGCACGCAAAGAATGAAGGTATAAAAAGGGAATGTTCAAACCATGGAATCCAACAAAGGTAGAGATCGAAATATGGTTAAAAACAAAGGAGCTTGAATTTGCATAGAAGGATAAAATAAACCCTAAACTGATACTCTGCAAATATCTAGACAAGTACATATTTAGTGACCTTCATGAGGTATTTTTCTATGATTTCTCGCATGTATTGCAGGAGTGGATATTGAGGTTAAAACACAACCACCCTACAAATCAAATCATACAGCTCGAGTGGAATCTTGTGGATATCGTGCAGTTACAACAAGTTAACAACAAATTCATGTGTGCAATAGACTTCTGGTTAGACAATATTGTTGTAGGGTTTATCACAGAATTTGCAGTATATACCGCGAAGTATTACAACGTAGCAGAGAAGGATTTTCTAAAAGGACCTAGAGGTAGGTATATCATATCGTTGCATAATTCAATCAAGATTTTTGATCCAGGTGGATATGGGTGGCCACCCACCTTCTCCAACTGGCCCAAAACATGTTTCTGACAATTTTGGTAATTTACTATTTTTAGCAGTTTTTAACTTCCGAGGCCATTTTGAGGCCCTAAACAATGTTTTTTGAGAAAACGGGGAGCAACTTGGATCGTCGATCGATGTTCCTCACCCAAAATTTGTAGTTCTCGAAAATATATTTCCAACGAGCTATCAAGCGCCCCAAACAGAGATCATATGCAAAAGTTACGCCCCTGGGAAGTTGACATATCAACTACCCCCATCGGGGCCCACAAACCTTTTGGATTTTCATCTTCCGAGGTTAGGGTTTTGGATTTTACATATGTTAAAAAGGCCCTTAGAGCCTCATTGTAATGATCATCTTCTTGTGAATGCGAGTAGCCATCACATCTCTTCTCAGAGATAAGCTACCACCATTCTAGCAAGTCTTTCACTCTGTACTTTTACAGTCTCTATACATTTATTTCATTAATAGAAATCATGTATTACTGTATATATGTGACTCTTGTTATATTTCCACTATATCTCTGTTATATTGTTGTCTCTCTTGCAATATCTCTGAATATTTCTGTGTTATATCTCCTCTCTAATTTCGTGCTGAAAATAATCTGGATCAGTGGTATTAGAGCAAGTTGCTCTTGATCGTTTTTCAGTGCATGTCCCCGATAAGGTCTGAGTATAGAAAGTTGGGTCTCGAGCTTGTCTCTCTTGAGAAAAATCTCTCTCGCACACCCAAGAAACCCTCAATGGTGGAAGAAAAGAAAAACGATGAAGCAAATGATCCTATCAGTCTGTTGCTTGAGCAAGCTCTCACGCGACAGAGGGACGAAATGATGGAGAATTTTTCTCAAATCCTTCAATGCCTGCCGATAGCATCAGGTGCATATTCATCAAGTGACCACTTTGGAGGCACATCGCCTTTCAAGGTACATGTTAGTTTTGATATTCCCGTATTTGAAGGTCAAATAGATGCAGATGCCCTAGATAAATGGTTAAATCTGCTAAAAGGTTATTTCTCTGTTCATAATTTTTCCGACAAGGAAAAGATCACCTTCACACTCCTTAAGGCTCTCCCCCATGTCAAACATTGGTGGGAAACTTACAGGGAGCAGAGTTCCACAGAGGATTCTGGAATATATGGGGCCGAGCCCACTTGGGATTTTTTTGTGGATGTGGTAAAGGAACAATATTACCCTATTGGCAACTATGAGGACCAGTACATGAGATGGACCACACAGCGACAAGAGAGGGGCCAAGAAGTTCCATAGTTCGCCAATACCTTCCATACCTTATGCACCAAACTGGGTATCAAAGACTCTGAATGACATTTGGTTCTGAAATATCGTGGGGCTCTACACAGATACATCCAAACTGCAATGGATTTTCTGGACATCTCATCACTCGGTGCTGCTTATCGATATGTTGTTAAAATCGAGCAGAAATTTAAGCACCAGAACAAATGGGAGTTCGAGCCTGCAAATATTCAACAACCAAAGTATGAAAAAGACAACCCTAACAAACAGTCTCCCGAAAACTAGTCCAAGCCATAGGAAAAGAAGGGTCACGGGAAGACAAAGAAGGACACTGGAAAATGGTGTGATTTCCACAAAATCCCCTGGCACAACACCGATGAATGTTGCTTAAAATAGTCATTGGTGGCCGAGATCAAAGACAAGGAGTCGAACCCTGATTCAGAATCTAATTCTGAAAATACTAGTAAAAGACAGATCATCGACACAGACCCCACTGCTATTGTCTCTACCGCAGCAATTCAACTAGAAGAACCAACAGATCCAGAAGAGGGGGAGCACCTTTTTCATTCACAGATGTGGGTGAAGGGGGTCCCGCTGCATTTTATTGTAGATAGCGGAAGCTAGAAGAACGTCATCTCAATAGAGGTCATCAAACAGTTGGGATTGTTGACAACACCACACCCAGAACCATACAACATCGGGTGGCTTCACCAAGGACGAGATCTTCATGTCAGCTAGCAGTGTCGACTATCATACGTGTCGAACCCTTCAAGGATGAGGTATTTTGTGATGTTTCCCCACTGGATGTCTGTGATGTTCTCTTGGGCCAGCCATATATGTGGAAACGCCATGCTATCTAGGAGTATCGACCCCGTAGTGTCATTATTACTCTGGGGGGTCATCTCTACAGGATACCAGAGGTAGTTCCAACTACTACCCCACCTAAACAGTGCCGCAAGGTAGTATCTCATACTACAAAATTCATCTTCTCCACCATCTGTTCAAAGGGTGAATAGAAGGATACTGCAACCACCACAGCTTCGGCCCAAGCACCTTCTATCCAACATAAGCAGGTCAACAAGGTTGGAGCAAAGCACAAAGATTCCTTCTACACAAAATAGTCAGACTGGTTAAAAAGGTCCAAACCTTCAAGCCAAAGGTTCATGATAGCCTTCAACAAGCTAAGCAACGCCACATCTCCAGCAAGGAAAGCAGATCACCAAGATTCAAATTCAGCAATCGATTTCCCCTCTCCCCCAAGAACTCAACAAAATGGAGACCATTGCTTCCTAAGGAGGGAGGATTGATCCAGGTGGATTTTGGTGGCCACCCACCTTCTCCAACTGGCCCAAAACATGTTTCTGGCAATTTTGGTAATTTACTATTTTTAGCAGTTTTTAACTTCTGGGGCCATTTTGAGGCCCTAAACGATGTTTTTTGAGAAAACGGGGAGCAACATGGATTGTAGATCGATGTTTCTCACCCAAAAGTTGTAGTTCTCGGATAGATATTTCCAACGAGCTATCAAGCGCCCCAAACAGAGATCGTATGCAAAAGTTACGCCCCTAGGAAGTTGACGTATCAACTACCCCCATCGGGGCCCACAAACCTTTTGGCTTTTCATCTTCTGGGGTTAGGGTTTTGGATTTTACTTATGTTAAAAAGGCCCTTGGAGCCTCATTGTAATGATCATCTTCTTGTGAATGTGAGTATCCATCACATCTCTTCTCAGAGATAAGCTACCACCATTCTAGCGAGTCTTTCACTCTGTACTTTTATAGTCTTTGTACATTTATTTCATTAATAGAAATCGTGTATTACTATATATCTATGACTCTTGTTATATTTCCTCTATATCTCTGTTATATTGTTGTCTCTCTTGCAATATCTCTGAATATTTCTATGTTATATCTCCGCTCTCATTTCATGCCGAAAATAATATGGATCAATGGTATTAGAGCAAGCTGCTCTTGATCGTTTTTCAGTGCATGTCCCCGACGAGGTCCGAGTATAGAAGGTTGGGTCTCGAGCTTGTCTCTGTTGAGGAAAATCTCTCTCACACACCCAAGAAACCCTCAATGGCGGAAGAAAAGAAAAATGACGGAGCAGATGATCCTATCAGTCTGTTGCTTGAGCAAGCTCTCACACCACAGAGGGACGAAATGATGGAGAATTTTTCCCACATCCTTCAACGCCTGCCGATAGCATCAAGTGCATCTTCATCAAGCGACCACTTTCGAGGAACATCGCCTTTCAAGGTACAAGTTAGTTTTGATATTCCTGTATTTGAAGGTCAAATAGATGTAGATGCCCTAGATAAATGGTTAAATCTGCTAGAAGGTTATTTCTCTGTTCATAATTTTTCCGACAAGGAAAATATCACCTTCGCACTCCTTAAGGCTCTCCCCCATGTCAAAAATTGGTGGGAAACTTACTGGGAGAAGAGTTCCACAGAGGAGTCTCGAATATATGGGGCAGAGCCAACCTGGGATTTTTTTGTGGATGCGGTAAAGGAACAATATTACCCTGTTGGCAACTATGAGGACCAGTACATGAGATGGACCACACATTGGCAAGAGAGGGGCCAAGCAGTTCCAGAGTTCACCAATACCTTCCATACCTTACACACCAAACTGGGTATCAAAGACTCTGAACAACATTTGGTTCTAAAATACCGTGGGGCTCTACACAGATACATCCAAACTGAAATGGATTTTCTGGACATCTCATCACTTGGTGTTGCTTATCGATATGCTGTTAAAATCGAGCAGAAATTTAAGCACCAGAACAAACGGGAGTTCGGGCTTGCAAATATTCAACAACCAAATTATGACAAAGACAACCCTAACAAACAGTCTCCCGAAAACCAGTCCAAGCCACAGGAAAAGAAGGGTCACGGGAAGACAAAGAAGGACACCGAAAAATGGTGCGATTTCCACAAAAGCCCCTGGCACAACAC
>ML781173.1:549613-565148 GCA_009831015.1 Picea engelmannii | reverse complement strand
TTACATTAGTAATGTTATTTTATTTATGTCGGATTTATTCCATTAGTTGTAATTATACCTCCTAGTCTCCTATATATACCAAGGATACATTTTCATTTGGAATCATCTTGTACTTGAACATTTAAGTGGGGTAAAAGGAGGTTCCCCCTCGAAGAGGCTTATTATCTAAAATTATCTCTTTTTCAAGGCATTGAGTACTTTTTTCTAAGGTTTTTCTATGCTATATTGATATTTGGTTCCTAACATTTTCCCATGATGAAAAAATACTGGACAGTACCCAAGAGTTCGTACTGCAATTTTTGTAAGTCAGTGGTTCATGATGATAAATATTGTAGGACAATGGAGTTGATGAGAGAAAGAAATTTAGATACCTATAGGGTGTAGGAATAAATAATGACAGGGAAAGTTGCATCTCATTTTAACTAGGTACCACCTCCAAATAATAATTCACAGTCGTAGTATAACACTATCCATCCACCATATAACAACATGAAACCATGCTATAACCATGCGTAGTATAATCAAGTACCTCAATATAACGCACCATGAGGATATTGAGATGGATACAGAGGTGGAGGAAAAGGTAGATGAGGATTTGGAAGAGGCATAGGTCTAGTAGTGTGCCACAACTACCAATAGATAGGACATTATGCAAGGGAATGTCCAATCCCACTAGCGACATGTATGTATTGTCACGCAACAGATCATGATATAGAGGAATGTCAAACACTTTTGGAAAAGATTCATGAAAAGAGGAACCATAACAACCATAATTTTTAGTAGATATCTACAGAAGCCAGGGATGATGGAATAAATATCAACATAGTCACATGAGGAGGAGATAAGACAGGAATTGACGCAGTAAGGAAAGACCCAACACAACACCAATGGGTGAATAAAAACACTGAACCATAGAAGCAATTTGATGCATGAAAATAAAAAGAGGCATTCAAGGAGGCAAAAAAGGAGTTCCTCAAACAACATGTTGTGTCTAGATCAACAACATAGCATAATCAGAACATAGAAATGTATGATATTCCTTCATCAATGGACCACACCAATGAATCACAACCTTTAGGTCAAGTAAGTACCATAAATAATTTTCTGCAACCTTCTGTTAAGCTACTAAATAATCTATCATCTATGAAATTTTTTAAAAATATGTTAGAAAGATGAAACATAGAGGTAGAGGGGAAGTTAGAGAAGAAAAAAGTCAATCACGTCGATACAAGAAGGAGGACAATCAGGGAATTCATATTGAATGCTAATATTGGAGATTTCAATATGGGGGATATTATACTGGACTTAGGCTCTGAGGTAAATGTGATATCTAATAAGACATGGAAGTGCATGGGAGAACCCACATTAGGCTATTCGCTTATATAGATGAAATTAGTAAATCAATAGAGAGTTATACCAATTAGAAGGATTAAGGGTGTTCTTAGGCAGAAATATTGTCATTTAATTCCGTTGTAGTACTTGCCCAACTATTTAATTTGTCAATCTGAGGTTCGTAGGATTACGAATCATATGCACTATATATGTAGCACTGAAGTAGAAGTAATCTAATCTAAATTGCTGAAATGAAATTAATCTAGGAAAATAATACAACATGTGAAGAGTTGAATAACAAAAGACATATGTGAGCTCACACAATATATCAATATCAAATTATATTACAAGAATCAAAATGATAAATCATGAAAGAATAACAAAGATAAGAATCCCCTTCTCCTAATTACAAGACTAAATAATGAATTAAATGATTCTAACTCCCAAGCTAATCTCCCAATTATGAATGATATGATTTTCCACCCTCCCTCATGAAGAGAGATCACTCTCTTATATACATGAAAGTCTTGAAGAGTGTCATAATTACAGATCCACTATTATCTCAACTTATTCCTTCAAATACTTCACTCATATCTTGGATAAGATATCCTATCAAAATCTCCATGATCTTCTCGTTTGAATATGCTTGAATGATTGCCCCAAATATTCTTCAAATCTTCAAAGCTTGAAGATGAAATTCGAATTTGAGGCTAGGTGGTAATATTTGACTTTGTTGAAATCTTCACATATGCTTGCACACATCATCAAACTCATCCAACCTTGATATATAATGAAAATATGTCATTTTTCTAAGATTTAATCATAATTCACTTATAATACTAAAATGAATACAATGGAAAATAATAAGGAGAAACCCAAGTAGCATTATGGAAATGGTATGATGGAAGGTTAATGGGACAATGAAATGTAAGGAATAGTGAAGGAAAAAGAGGATATAAATGTGACATTTCTGAGGCCCAACATGCCCCCCAACTCAACTTGTTGCATGTCCTCATGAAACCATGCATGGATCATCTTAATAACTTTTGGAATTCAAACTATGGATTTGATTGATGATGTCCTTTTAACAAGCAATGTTTCCAGGGTATGCAATACAAGAGTAACAACATGTGAAATTTTCTTATGGATGGTTCTTGTGTGACAACCATGAATACAAAAGATGTTGGTTTCTGTGTTAAAAACATTCATTTGACTTATTGATTTTCTTGCTGTAATAATTTAGCCATGTACTTCACTGTAAATAATAAGCTATCAATGTGCATAAGAGAGCATCAATGAGTATAAGAAATCCTTTTCTTTATCTTTATGAGTCATGCCAATACGTATATCAATAGAAATGCAGCAAAGTGTCGTTGGAAAATAAATGTTAGTGAATCATAAATGAAATGATGAGATGTTAAAATGGAATAATGGTATGTAGTGAATATAGGTTGCCTCCCCCCCCAACTGAAGTGGTTGCATATCCTTATGAAACTTCTCATAGGTTATGAAAGTGAAAAAGGAATAATACATGATGAGGGAATTTTCCAAAGTTATTCATTACTAGCAAATAAGGAATTACATGATTAAAGATTAGATAAGAACATACCCCCACTTACCCAAAAAGTAGATGTAGTTGTTGCGGTTGCTACATCAATAAAATGTGACTACCGTTGTAGCTGCAACTACTGTAACTGCTGAAGCAAAGAATATCAGGAGGTGTCATTGCTGCAAGATCAGGAAAATGGAAATGCTAATGTTGTTGTTGCTATAACTGGATCATGGGAAATGAAGGAATATGAATTGTTACTACTGAATCATGAGAAATTTGAAAGGCAAAGAATATGGAACCCTGATACTCTCATAGATCTGAAATCAAACTGCTGCAACTGCTAAGGGGATCATGAAAAAGTGTATAGTCTTCACCCGCTACAAAACCGATGGTACAATTCTAGTCATGCGAATAAATGTGTCGGTGTCGAGCATGAAGAGAAATCATTGGATTACCGACCATTGATGAATGCCTTTAACCAATGCAAGGCAAATCACCATTGATGTTAATGAGATCCAAGGTACCCGAGTACATCTTCTGAAGTGCGAATAGATGGGATGATGTCGAGCCACTTGCAAGATCTAACGATCAAGGGACATTGATGTATTCCCATGATTGCTAGTGAGAGAGCTTGCCATTAAGGCATGCAAGCCTCAAGGTACTCAAAAGGAATTCTAGTCTATATCCCAGATAAGGTGTCAAGGTCGATGGGGCAATACTGTTGAAAGGTGGGCCTTAAGTAATCCCACATCAGTCAACGTGAGTTTATAAAAATATTGGTAGGACTATAGATGTAAAGATATCAGTAGCAGCCGGATTTATGGCAAGGAAATGTAATCATGGAAAGGGACTTTGTTTTATTTAGAAGGAAAACTAGAAAGGCAAAAATGAACTGAAAAGATAAAGAAAATGATGTATGCAACTCAGAAAAATAGGCGTGTGTGAAGTCATGAAAGTTAAGGCAATGGAAGATGGCTTCAACATGGGGATGACCAATCGAATTTAAAGGAGAAATGGGATAGTGTCATAGCATGGTCACTATGTAACAACAAACATCAAGATACACAAATTCATTGTGTAACAACAAACATCAAGATGCACAAAAAGTTGTTGTGTAACAACATCATCATGAAGATCAACTCCTTCAAACTGTTTATCAAACATGTTTTTCTGAAAAATGTTGTGATTCTTGAAGATCACTGTGGCATGGAAAATGAACATCCTGTTCCTGCAATTAGTCTTTAGTACTAATCCTGCAATCAAAACTTCGTGAGAGCAACACAAAACATAAAATGCAAGAGATAAATACAAAATTGAGATAGAAAATAAATGCAAGTATACCTGTTGTCCACACTTATTTGTTTCGTCATTGATTTTTGCCAAAGTGACTTAAGAAAAACAAATGAATGTTAAACATAAAAACATGTCTTAACTATTGTTTTTAGGAATGAGATGTCCATTTACAATTTTTGACAATGTTTTTGATTTTTATAATTTTGATTTTTATACTGTTTTTGTTTTTCTTTGCATAAAACAAAAGAAATCATTTTTATGATTTTACATTTTTATTGTTTTTATTTTTATAATTTTTTTATAATTTTTGTTTTGTTGTTTTTGTTTTATAATAAAACAAAACAAAAGCATATATATATAAAATAATTTATGTTATTAAAAACTAACAAACAAAGAAATATTAGTTTCTTGATGTTACTACAAAACAAATAAACAAAAATATATATACATAAATATTGATTTATTTAAACTATTTCATTTATTTACAAACAAAATATAATTTATTTACAAAACGAACAAAACTATGATAAAACTTCCATGCCCGTGTTTGGATTCCACGTTGGAAAATCGGCCATCCTGAAATCTGTATTTTCATGTTCAGAAAAATGCAAACTACTCTCAAACTAAGCAGAATTTTCAAAAATTGCTCATTAGTCAGCTAAATGAGACCCTTCTGCATAAAACCCATGTGCCGGATTTTTAAAATTCATCACTTTTTGCCTGCAAATTGCACCCAAAGTTGATTGTCTTCCAATTGATGTTAATTGACGAAAAATTTCAATTTGAGCGTTAGAAATCAAACTAGATCTTTCTCGTGAAATCAATTTTGTGAAAAATGTCCAGCGAGAGCAAGAAAATCATGAAATCTAGAAACATAAGTCTATCATTTAATTCTGGAAGAGATGAATTGGCAAGAATATTGTTGCAAATCGAATTGATACACAATCAAATGACAGATGGATTTTAGTTTTGCAACCTCAGGCAGGAAAATCTCTTCAATCTCTCGGTAGCACAATGGTCAGCAAAGAATGGGATCGAGTCATCAACTGGCAGCTAACAATCGACCCCATAAAGGATTGATCCCGAAATCTTTTTGAGATCTTAAAATGTGCAATAACTAATTAATCCCATAAAATTCTCACTTGCATATCATTCTAGTTACCGAAATTTGTGACACAAATCATGTGTGGATTCTTATTCATCGGAGGTGAGGAAAAGAAAGAGGATTTGACTAATCAATTGATTGTTTTTTGGTTTGTTATCAAAGATCTAGGAGAAGTCCACTGAAGTATTTTCTTATTTCGTTGTCACAATTGTAGGTTTTTTTTTTGTTTCCAGGTTGCAGGGTTAGCATGGGTGGAAAATGCAATTCAACCAATTGCAAGCAGAACACAGTTTAAAAAATGGACTAGACTGAAAGTTAAAAATGATAAGAGCGCAAGCATAAAAATGTTCAATCATTGTTATAGCAAAAGCATCACTGTTACAACAAGTAAAAGTTCGTTGTAACAGCATGTAAAATTTGACTGTCAGCATGTAAAAATTTTGTTGTATCAGCATATAGAATTTCACTGTTTCAACGATTGTCTCAGCATGTAAAAAAAAATAAAAAAAATTCATTGTTTCAGCATAGAAAAATTTTGGTTTTGTTTTTATTCGTCTAATGTTTTATTGTTTGCAGAAATTCAAATTTATTCAATCACTGTTACAGTAAAATTTCACTGTAACAACATGTAAAATGTTGTTGTACCAACATGTTGAAACAACATGTACAATTTTCACTGTATAACCATGTTGTAACAACATGTAAATTTTTTTCTGTATCGGCATGCTGTAACATCGAAAATTTTCGCTGTAACAACATGTAAAATTTTCGATGTGTTTTATTCGTCTACAATAAAAAAAAACTTATTGTGATTATTTGCAGGTCAAAGGATGGACGGAAAGACATTCATTCCTAAAATCAAAATCATTCCTATTTTCTGATTCTCGCAATCGCACGAAGCACGGAGGAGAGCATACTTATTAAAAAAACATTAAAGCAAAAACGTTGTTTTATTCGTTAGCCTACCTATTCTATGCTAATTAGGAATTAAATATTGGTTACGTGTAAGCAAATTTCCAATGGAGCCAAGCACGTAACAGTAACAACAATATGTTCAGTGGCAATTTTTCAAATGAATAATGAAAATATTCGAGAGTGAATGAATCTAGTTGTTGTGATTGCAAACTTTCTAAACAAAAAGAAAAATTAAAAGAATTTAACCTGGTAGTCGCTTGAAACCATCATTCGATATATCTTTTGTAGGTGTGATTTCCTTTTCTCAAATCATGCCATAGCTCCTCATTGTCCTCCTCAAGTTCCTCAGATGTTGATTCCTAGTTCATTTTTGGAGGAGTATTTAAGCTATGGGCTGCTGTCAAGATCTCCTCTTCATGAGAAGAGGAGATCCTGACTTTCGCAAGGATATGAGTGAGTTGTTCCAAGATGACACTCATATTTAAATCATATTGCAAAAGGGGGTTCTTACAACACCCAAATAAATAAAAAATGAAAAAAAATGAAAGTCACACTTGTTGAAACACATGAAAACCTCCTCACAGTTGCAAAAATTGAATTTGCAGAAATTGAAATCTACACTTATGCATGCAGGAATTGAAACACTCCCTACATGCCCTTACCCATATGTCACCTCAGAGTTAGGAGCATGACTAATCACACTTGCATGAAAATTCAATCTAAACCTCAATACATTGTGCTTCCCCGGCAACGACGCCAATATGTTAGGCATAAATATTGTCGTTTAATTCCGTTGTAGTACTTGTCCAACTATTTAATTTGTCAATCCGAGGTTCATAGGCTTACGAAGCACATGCACTGTATATGCAGGACTGAAGTAGATGTAATCTAATCTAAATTTCTGAAATGAAATTAATCTAGGAAAGCAATACAGCATGTGAAGAGTTGAATAACAAAAGACATATGTGAGCTTACACAATATATCAATCTCAAATTATATTACAAGAGTCAAATGACAAAGCATGAAGGAATAACAAAGCTAAAAATCCCCTTCTCCTAATTACAAGACTAAATTATGAATTACATGATTCTAACACCCAAGCTAATCTCCCAATTATGAATGATATGATTTTCCACCCTCCCTCATGAAGAGAGAGCACTCTCTTATATACATGAAAGTCTTGAAGAGTGTCATAATTACAGATCCACTATTCTCTCAACTTATTCCTTCAAATCCTTCACTCATATCTTGGATAAGATATCCTATCAAAATCTCCATGATCTTCTCGTTTGAATATGCTTGAATGATTGTCCCAAATATTCTTCAAATCTTCAAAGCTTGAAGATGAAATTCGAATTTGAGGCTAGGTGGTAATATTTGAATTTGTTTAAATCTTCACATATTCCTACACACATCATAAAACTCATCCAACCTTGATATATAATGAAAATATGTCATTTTTCGAAGATTTAAACATAAATTCACTTATAATACTAAAATGAATACAATGGAAAATAATAAGGAGAAACCCAAGTAGCATTATGGAAATGGTATGATGGAGGGTTAATGGGACGATGAAATGTAAGGAATAGTGAAGGAAAAAGAGGATATAAATGTGACATTTATGAGGCCCAACATGTTAGTGGATATCTACAGAAGCCAGGGATGATGGAATAAATATCAACATAATCACATGAGGAGTAAATAAGACAGGAATTGACACAATAAGGAAAGACCCAATGCAACACCAATGGGTGAATAAAAACACTGAACCACAGAAGTAGTTTGATGCACGAAAAGAAAAAGGGACATTCAAGGAGGCAACATAGGAGTTCCTCAAACAACATGTTGTGTCTACATCAGTTGCATAGCATACTCAAAACATACAAATGTACGATATTCCTTCATCAATGGACCACACCAATAAATCACAACCTTTAGGGAAAGTAAGTACCATAAATACTTTTCTGCAATCCTGTGTTAAGATACTGAATAATCCATCATCTATGAATTTTTTTTAAAATATGTTAGAAATATGGAACACAGAGGTAGAGGGGAAGTTAGAGAAGAAAATAGTCAATCACCTCCATACAAGAAGGAGGACAATCAGGGAATTCATACTGAATGCTAATATTGGATATTTCAATATGGGGGATATTATACTGGACTTAGGATATGAGGTAAATGTGATATCTAATAAGACATGGAAGTGCATGGGAGAATCCACATTAGGCTATTCACCTATATAGATGAAATTAGTAAATCAATAGAGAGTTATACCAATTGGAAGGATTAAGGGTGTGACAATATATTTAGATGGAGTGTGCATTAAGGCATACTTTGAAGTAATAGAAATTGTATATGGCACAACACCATATCCAACATTGCTTGGATTGGATTGGGCATTTGATAACAAGGCCATAATATGACATTTGAATCAGGTGATGCATGGACATGATCCATATCATTTTCCGATGATGCAAAAAGACCAGACAGTACCCAAGAGTTCATACTGCAATTTTTGTAAGTCAATGGGTCATGATGATAAATATTGTAGGATGATGGATTTGATGAGAGAAAGAACTTCAAATACCTATAGGGTGTAGGAAGAAATAATGACAGGGAAAGTTGCATCTCATTTTAACCAAGTACCACCTAAAATAATAATTCACAGCCGCAATATAACACTACGCATCCACCATATAACAATGTGCAACCATAGTATAACCATGTGTAGTATAATCAAGTACCTCAATATAACGCACCACAAGGAGATTGATATGGATACATAGGTGGAGGAAAAGGTAGAGGAGGATTTGGAAGAGGCATAGGTCCAGTAGTGTTCCACAACTATCAATAGCTAGGACATTATGCAAGGGAATGTCCAATCCCACCAGCAACATGTATGTATTGTCGCACAATAGACCATGATACAGAGGAATGTCAAACACTTTTGGGAAATATTCATGAAAAGAGGAACCGAAACAACGATAATTTTTAGTGGATATTTGTAGAATCCAGGGATGATGGAATAAATATCAACATAGTCAAGCAAGGAGGAGATAAGACAAAAATTGACATAGTAAGGCAAGACCCAACGCAACACCAATGGGTGAATAAAAACACTGAACCACAGAAGCAGTTGGATGCACAAAAAGAAAAAAGAGACATTCAAGGAGGCAACATAGGAGTTCCTCAAACAACATGTTATGTCTACATTAGCTGCATATCATACTCAGAACATACAAATGTACGAGATTCTTTCATCAATGGACCACACCAATGAATCACAACCTTTAGGCCAAGTAAGTACCATAAATAATTTTCTGCAATCCTGTGTTAAGCTACTGAATAATCCATCATCTATGAAATTTTTTAAAAATATGTTAGAAAGATGGAACACAGAGGTAGAGGGGAAGTTAGAGAAGAAAAAATCCAATCACCTCCATACAAGAAGGAGGACAATCAGGGAATTCATATTGAATGCTAATATTGGAGATTTCAATATGGGGGATATTATACTGGACTTAGGCTATGAGGTAAATGTGATATATAATAAGACATGGAAGTGCATGGGAGAACCCACATTAGGCTATTCACCTATATAGATGAAATTAGTAAATCAATTGAGAGTTATACCAATTGGAAGGATTAAGGGTGTGACAATATATTTAGATGGAGTGTGCATTAAGGCATACTTTGAAGTAATAGAGATTGTAGATGGCACAACACCATATCCAACATTGCTTGGACTAGATTGGGCATTTGATAACAAGGCCATAATAAACTTTAAGACAAGGAAAATGACATTTTAATCAGGTGAATATAGATTCATTGCACCATTACACCCATCTGAAGGAGAAAGGTTCATAGAACCCACCTATTTAGACCTGGATGAAATCAACAAATTGTACAAAACCATCGTGTGTGAAGAATATTATGTTAATCAAACTGCAGATCGAGTACTTAGCTGGAGAAGCATCATATCATGTGATTATGACTCAGATACGGTTCTGGAGAATTGGCAGTAGAGATTACATGAATTTTCCACAAGAAGGTGCACAATAATAGACCTCACAATAATATGGGTTGGTACAGAGATAAGAGAAACTCCTAGCTTTCATGGGGTAAATGATATAGAGTAATTTCTAAAATAATATGAAGAGGAAGTATTAGAGAATCAAAGGCTCTTAGCCCTAGATATTGCACTCAAGTATATACCTACAAGATGGTGGGGTGTGTATAAAGAAACAATTCAAGACTGGTACCAATGTAAATGATTACTGGCATTAGATTTAGCGTAGAACAAGGCAACAATAAAATGAAGAGGTATGATGGACAAGTGACACCAACAGAACATTTGGATAAGTGAAAGACACAAAGGAGGATGAAACCACCTCAATAATGGCCTCATATTTTCATCCACACATTGGAAGGAATCCCATAAAACTAGTATGTAGACCAGGAGATGTGTAGAGGTACTACTAAATAGAAAACATTACAATAGAACTTTGTAGTATCTTTCTCATTTGAACATGAGAACCCTAACATTGATTCACCACTGAAGCAAATAAAAGGTGTAATATTTACTGATGAACCAGAGTTTGAACTCATGAAAGAGTATCAACAATAGAAAAAAAATATGGTGAAAGAACTAATGTCATGCTATCATGTTGAAGAAGAGGCACCAGATGAGGATGACCCATGCAATATTCAGATTACATAAATTGAAGGAGAAAGAGAGGTGGAAGGTCCATATTTGGAGTCAAAAGTATTTTATGCACCTATCAAGGTGAATAAAGTCAACATTGAGACAACTAATAACCCTAAAATGGCAAGTATTGGAGATTATTGGGATGAACAAATAGTAGAAAGGATAACAAAGTTATTGCGCGAGTACAGTGACATGTTCCTAATGACCTTTACAGAGATGAAAGGCATAGAAGGAGATATGGGAGATATGAATATACCTCTCAAATATGAGGAAAGGCCTGTCAAGTAGAGACGTTACAGACTAAAATGAGTGTATAAACAGAAAGTGAAGGCTGAAATTGATAGAATGTTGGAAGCTGGTATCATAGAACAAATAGAGGAATATGAATGGATAAGTCCTATGGTAGCGAAAGAAAAGAAACAAGGAGGTATAAGGATTTGTGTAGATTTGAGAAAATTGAATGATGCTTACTTACATGACCCTTTTCCTACCCCTTTCATATAAGAAGTATTAGATAATGTGGGAGGCCAAGAAGCATATTCATTTACAGATGGATTCTCAGGGTACCATCAGGTCAAGATAGCTCCAGAAGACTAGTATAAGACTACTATTTCTACAGAATGGGGATCCTAAGAGTATAAAATCATGCCATTTGGGATAAAGAATGCACCAACCATATTTTCAAGAGTATTCATAGCTGTCTTTAAAGAATTCATACATTAGTTTTTAGAATTATGTCTGGATGACTGGACTTTATATAGTTTGTTAAAATATCATGTAGAGGTATTAAGGCTAATGTTGGAAATATGTAGGCAATGTCATATATCATTGAATATCAATAATTGCATGGTTAGGACACCTTTTGGAATACTATTGGGACACATAGTCTATAAAAAAGGGTTACTGATGGATCCTTCTAAGATTGCAATCATTGTCAATTTACCACCACCAAAATCAGTGTGCCAATTGAGAGAAAGACTGGGACATACATGCTATTACAAGAAATTTATAAATGGGTATGCGTTGATTACTACACCAATAAAAATTTTGTTAAATAAGGATATCATATTCCAGTGGAATGAGGGTTGTCAACAAGGTTTGGACACCTTAAAACAAAATATGGTCCTAACACCTATCCTAGTAATCCTGGATTGCGAAAAGACATTTCATGTGCATGTGGATGCATCATTCATAGCACTTGGATCAATTTTGGCACATCTAAGAGCAGGGGAATTATACCATCCTATAGCCTTTACCATAAAATAATTGTCATAATCATAGTAGAATTAAAACACCACAGAAAGAGAAGACCTAGTCATGATATATGCACTTCAGAATTTCAGGCACTATTTACTGGGGAAACATTTTAATATGTTCATAGATCATTTGGCCCTAAAATATCTAATCAACAAGCCATTGTTGGGGGGGAGTATCTGTAGATGGTTTTTATGATTCCAATAATTTGATATTGAGGTGATATTCAAACCAGGGAAGTTGAATGCATGACCTGACCACCTATCTAGGGTCAATAATGGAGAGGAACCTACCAACTTGGAGGAAAACTTCCCTAATGCACAGTTGTTTTTAGTACAAATATTTGATGAATATTTGGTTGATATTATCAAATACTTGAATACGGATATTGCGCCACAAGAATTTATCACTACACAGAAGAAAAAATCGATAGTCAGGGCTGCATACTATCAACTTATTGCAGGACACTTATATAAAATGGGTGTAGAAAGCATTTTGAGAAGGTGTGTATTAGAACATCAAAGGAATAGAATTTTGACAGAAGCTCATGAGGGATTAGTTGGAGGACATTATGTAGTAAAATATACTGTGTAGAAGGTATTGCATGTAGGATTATGGTGCCCAACAATTCATAGAGATGCCAAGGAATATTTCCAGACATGTGATGTTTGTCAGAGGGTGGGAAAACCCAACAGAAGGGATGAGATGTCGCTAAGACAAGAAGTCACTTTACATGTATTTGAAAAATGAGAAATAGACTTTATTGGACCAATCAATCCACCAGCAAGAAGGTCGAGAGCTAGATATATCATTTTTGCGACAAAATACTTAACAAGATGGCAGAAATAGCACAAGTCAAAGACTACAGTGCAGAGAAAACAACACACTTCTTGTTTGAACAAGTGATCACCATATTTGGGTGTCCAAGAGTTTTGATGAGTGATAAAGGTACTCACTTTATCAATAGTACTATCAGGGCTATGAATGAGGAGTTAGAATTCAATCGCCAAAATAGTACACCATACCATCCCCAAGATAATGGAACAGTAGAAGACTTCAATAAGATCTTGGAGAATTCTCTGACTAAGACCTATTGGCACAGGGGCAGACCCAGGGTTCAATGCTTCAACAACACACCAACAAAACCCTAATTACTGGGCCTTTCGGCAACACCTGTGAAGCAGATGAAGTCTCACTAGAGGTAGAGGCAGGGGGGGTTGTAGGACTCAGGTGTCTACAACCTAGCTGGGACACAGATATGTGATTACAAAACTTAACATAGCACTTAGATAATCAATATGCATTATTTCTTAACTCCCATTCACATCGTAGACTAAACCCTAAATATAGAACAATGCAGTAATGAGAAGATCACACACTTCCAATCGTTTAGCACATAGCATTAACTCATATCTAGCATTCATTTACCATACTAAGCATCCATACATATATCTAACATATATAAAGATCAGTGCAATAAGAAAATAAACACATAACAACATAAACAACATTGCACACAACACATCAACACGGGATTTACATGGTTCACCCCAATGTGGGGCTAAGTCCACCAACTTCTTCTTCTTATTTATTAGTCTTCTTCAATATTTTACAACCATCTGCCACTGTGCACAGAGCCACATAACCCAACTCCGTAGAGAACAGTATATCTGCGCGTAGCCCACAAGATCCTCCTTCCAAGAATTAGGTCAAGGCACATAGCCAACTCCTTATTAGCTAGATATTTACATATTCTTGCACGAAGCCAACTTGGACCACCTTCGATAGAATTTTCTCTAAGTCCTATCTACTTATTTATACATTACAAAAAGGCCTAAACATGGGTAAACCCATGGGCCTACATCCCATACCTGTTACATAAACCCCAAAATCCAAAAATCCTGCAAAACAAGTGAGATTTGACTTATGGAGGGTATCATTGGCCTCTAACAAAGGATTTTAGTTCCCTCATAGTGTTTTCAGCATTAACTATGGGTCTCAAGTCCTTGATATGGATGAGGGGGGAAACCCAATACTTAGTCAAAGTATAAAGATTATAGTGATCCAGGGACAAACAAAACACCTCAAACCACCACACCTGACCTATTTATGTTTTAGATAGCTTCTAGGGCTCAAGGTTCATGAATGACACCTAAAACCACCATAGATGACCTCTCAAGGGGACCTTTGGTCTGTGACTGGGGATATGGGAATTGTTAGGATATTCTAAGAAATAGGTTTGGATGATGGGTACTTGGACATGATCAAAAGATGAAACTTGGGACTTAGGTCCTAAAGGAATCCTCTATGCATATAGGGTTAGCAATGACATGCTGAACCACCACAAAGGACCTTTCCAAGGTATCCTTGGTTTCTGAATGGGGATAATCAACATTATGAGGTTTGGAACATTAAGGGTTATGAGGGTATCCTTGGTCATTGGATATGGTCAAGGAAACACACCTAAGAGATAAACCATAAAGGAAGCTTCTAGGCTTCTAGGCTTCTAGGGCCAAGAATGACACCTTGTGTAACACCCCCCTCTCTAAACCCTATAATTACGTGTAATTAATCATGATTTATGGCTTCCATGAAATGACACACAAACGATGTAAACGTATTATTATTTAATTGAAATGCCAACAACGGACTGTGGGGGTTAAGCCTTAAAGGTATGAGACATGATACCACTAGAGGAATAAGAGAATGGTTTATTTCGCTAACAGACCAAGCCACTTTGTTAATGTATTGTTTTAGGAATATTCATAACTTCTAATGCAGGCACCACCTGCTATGTCGAAGCAGATCTTCGATTCCGCCATTTTCGGCACTAGAATCTTTCTTGCATACGGTCTTCATCATTCTTTGACAGGGCTATTTTTAACTATCACTAATATTTACAAATTCGTTCTTTCGTTTTACTTGGCAGGACTATTGCGTACGGATTCCACCTTTCATGCAAACTCCGTTTCCATATATTTAGCACCACGTAGCACCCAACGGAAACCACCAAATGCTTTGGAGTTTGAACCCTCCATTCTTCGTTTCCATACACCAACGGACACTTGGCTTCACCGGAATTCACCAAACGCATTTGCTATTGAACCCTCCATTTTCCGTTGCAATCTGGGCCGTGGGTTCTTGGGCTTTACAACCTCCACATTCATTCTGGTCGTCGGTCTCTCATATGATCCGAACCCTCCATCCTTTAACTCTTTGAATTCCATTCTATTGTCCTCCGTCGATTCAAATGTTATGCATACACAGACTATGCATAATAATCGGAGCTTTCCTCACTGCAAACATTTATGAAATCTTACCGTATCCTTCCTGAATTCAATTCCTTACTGATGGATCAGATCGATCACA
>ML781173.1:518166-530250 GCA_009831015.1 Picea engelmannii | reverse complement strand
CACAGCCTATCGTTTACGAGAAGCTTTTGGACTAACCGGTGCGGGTTTCCTTCCTCCGACCAGCTTTGAAGTCATCATACACAGGACAAGTCAGGAGCGTTTCCAGGTTATTTTGTCATTTATTTGTTAGTATTTTTGTTAGTACTTTTAGTTAGATATATATGTTTAATATATTAGATTGTTTAATTTCAGTAAGTTTCATTTCTTATTTATAAAAATAAAAAAACATATCTCGCTGTCTTAGGACATAAAGCACATGAGTTTTGCAGGTTTTAATTAAATCTGTAGATTGTTTATATTGTATATTTGTGAATAAGTTATAATATAACTAGTAATTAGACAACTAATTATCAGATTTAGTGTAACAGTAATTAGTAGATTGTATAGAATGGTTAGAGTAGTTTATATTTAGTTTTAGTTTAATTTAGTAGTTTGTTTTAATTAGATTAGTGTATTAGTTTGTTTTTTGTTAATTTGTTTGATTAGTTTTAGTTAGTTTAGTTTCTTTTATTTAGTTTTAGTTAGTTTGTTTTATTAGTTTTAGTTATTTTAGTTAGTTTTATTTGTTTTAGATAGATTATTTTTCTTTTTGGTTTTCTTAGGACCTTAGAGCAACCAATAGATCCGTTAAACCCGTCAGGGTGGTTCATTCCAAACGGCTTGGGTTATTAGACAACCCCGGACCGGTTCCACTCTCTCAGTTGACGGACGGTCAATTTCGCCCGTCAACACCCCCCACATTTGGAGTTAGGGGGTGACGACAATTTATGGAGAGCCCCCCCCCGAACGGGAGTTTATGGGAAGTTCCCCTGAAGAGAAAGTTTTGGGAAAATTTCCTTGTAAAATATTGTAATTTCATAGTCAATCTAAACTGTTCATTATAAGGTCACATATATGATGGTAGAAGTTATGTTAGGGTTTTTTTCCCTAGAAGGAAACCCTATTTTATGAGGAATTTTATTGTGGTTGTGTATGAGTGTGAATGTTGTATTATGGGAGAGGAGAATGTGAGATAGAGAAGAGGAAGTTACAACGAGTGTGTTGTAATTTGTTTCCCTTCATTTTGTAGGATAATAATAAAGGAAGAACTGACAATTTCCAGGGTGGATGTATCCCACACTAGGTGAACCACATATATCTATGTCTCTTTTATATTGTGTATCTTTTGTGTTTTATTTTATTTCTCTGGGATCCCATTTTTCTAACACGTATCAAACCACCACACCTAACCTATTAATATTTTAGGTATCTTCTAGGGTTCAAGGGTCATGAATGACACCTCAAACAACCATACATGACCTCTGAAGGGGATATTTTATCTTCAAATGGGTATATGGGCATCGTTAGGATATTTTGGGCACTAGGTATGGGCCTTTGGTACTTCAACATGATTGAGAGAGGAAACCCAAGAATTTTGTACTAAAGGAAGTGCTTAGGCATCTAAGGACAACAAAAACATGTTGAACCACCTCTAAGGAACATTCTGGAGTATATTGGGTCTCTGGATGGTGGTAGTCAACATTATGATTTTTTGAACATTAAGTATCACTCTTTGGACCCTGGATGTGGTGAGTGGGAAAATCCTAAGAGATAGGCCCTAAAAGAAGATTCTAGGATTATGGGACCAAGAACGACAATTTTAACCACTACAAATGACCTCTTGAGCGCATCCTTTCCCTCTAACTTTGCATATTGGTACCATTAACATTTTTTAGCACTAGGTATCATTCTTGGGGCCCTAGACATGGTCAATGGAAGAAAAATGAATCTTAGGTGCTAAAGGAATCTTATATCCATATAGGGCCAAGAAGGATGCCTCGAAAAACCATGCATTCCCCCCTAAGGATATCATGGCCTATGATTGGAGATGTTGATTCCACTAGGTGGTTTTAAGTAGTAGGTATGTGCACTCGGGTCCTAGGAATGGTACATACGTACTATTTGTTGCACTAGAGATGGTGCCTATACCCCCCTCCAAAATATTTGATGAAGTCACAACGGGTCACTTCACAAGGATAAAATAATAATGCACATGTGATCTTTCTTAGGAGAAAATGCATGTTACTATTTAGGAATAAATGTGTGTTCCTGAGAATGTGCACTCTCCTTCTTAGGAACGTGTGTGTGCTCCTAAAAAATATGATTTTGCAGGTGTTTGTGGCGATTCAATGAGCACCAAGGTTATAGGATTATGAACAAGTGCATATTTCTAAGAACACACATGTGTTCCTTCACACCTCATTGCCATTTTTTTTACCATCAACTTCATTTGAGCACCCAAAAGTGTTTCCACATAATGTTGGAATGATAATGGGTTTGAGTGCGATGCACCCTGTCAGGTGAACTATATACCATATAATTCAACATTAAATTGTCAACCCGGGGCTCGTAGGCTTCAAGGTGACAACACTATATGTGTGGGCATAGAGATCTAATCTATCCTAGCCTAGTCTAATCTAATCTAGTTCCAATAAACTCAAATAATGAAGACCTTTACTTTTAATTTACAGAGTAATCTACAACTAAGAATGATAAATTCATTATTATAAGTGAACAAATATTGAATAAAATAAAACTATCTTCCTTTCAAAAAAAACTATGTTCATGGGCAGTGAACTCATAAAGCAAACTACCATTAAAAACAATTCTTTATATTGAACTATTATTCTTAAAGAAAAACTTACAATTATTCCTATCTTGCAGAGAATAAACACTAATTCATGCAAATCCACAAACCCATAACTAGCAGTAATCAGAAATTATAATTCAAATTCATAACTAAAATGACATTGAAAATACTCTGTATAGAAATATACAAACTAAAAACTAATTCAAGCAAATCTGCAAGCTCCTAACTAATACCAATTAGAAATCATGATTCAAATTCATAACAGAGATAACATTGAAAATCAAAACGTGGAATTACAACTAGGGTATCATGGAAAATCATAACTCGGAATTATAACTAGGATGCTATTGGAAATCATAACTCAAAATCCACTTCTATCTTATCATGTTGATGCTAAGAACATGGTTAACAAGTTATGCATACCTACAAAGAGTATTTGAAATTACAATTGAATAAATGAGCTATGTCTAAATAGATACTCTGCAGAGTGATTTGCAACTTTACAAAAAAGAGAGAAAAAGACATGACAACATAAGTAAACAACTCCTAAGCAAGTAAATTACAACCTGCAATCAAAATGTTAGAAATCAAAATATAAAAAAATGAACATGGGCGCCCACACATGCTTTGTGATACTCACACAATTTAGAAAATGAGTTGAAAAATAAGAGAAGATATACAAGGAGGTGAATTCGACAAGTGATTTGCAATTAAAAGATTCCCATAACACACAATTTGAAATTTAGAAATATACAGAGTAAATAAGCAATTTGAAATCTAAGAAGTATGAATGGAAACTACGTAAATGTGAATATATGCTGGTATAAAAACTAATCCAAACCACCGTTGGGTCCCCTATAAGGTTGTGGAAACTCTTCAATAGGAAATCGCAGTCACTAATCTAACGCATCACTGGCATTGATATAAAAAAATATATACAAAAAAATGGTGATAATGTCTATGTAGAATAATAAAATTCGTCCCCTCTTCATGTCATAGTCAGTGGTATTTATAGGTTCTTACAAATATTGAGAGGTCAACCACTGGAAGGGTCGATCCTCTCTAAAAACAATAAATTCATTAAAATCACTTCAACAGAAGCATCTTCATTAACAGTCTTTTTGTGCCACTCAGTGGTCGCTGCAACTTACCAATCTAGGGTGTCTTGATCTCTATAGCTGGAGGGCATGAGGGGGCATAAAACCCATATCCCTGATTTGTCCATCAAAGTTCACCAATGTGCTAACCGCTAGCTCCTCTGCACTCCGAGTGTCAGATCGCGTGTCGGATGGAGTGTCAGATAAAGTTTTGAACAAAGTGTCGGACGAGGTACTAGATGGAGGATCGGATCGTGATTCCACCCTGTTGCAAGAAAAATATAACATTACATCTTCATAAAAATTAAACTGAGATGAATTGATCGTAAAATCATTGCAAAACAATAATTATACACACCTTGTGTGATTCCATGGAGAATTGATATATAAATATTTGATAATACCTTCAAAATGGATAAGTTATAGCATAGCATATATAATGTCACATGAAAAAAAAGGATTTGGCCATTGAAACAAAATAGTCAAAACATGAACCCAACATTACCCCCATCCCTAAGGATTTGCAGGTCCCTCTACAAACAAAAATGAATCACCCGACATAACTATACTCATGAAGTAGGGGGTGGATTGGCTTTAGAAGCTTCTCCCTCTTTCCCTGGGAAATTTGTCTTAAGCATTTTACAATGTTTCAATTGCATCCAGAGGATGCGATTGGTGGTGGTCATTTTATCAACCAATCGCTGAAGAGAATTCACTTTTTCTTCAAAGATAACATTGTCATGATGTAGATGTCTATCCATAGTTTTTCATTCTTCTAATTGTTGAAGAAACTGTGCATTTTCTTGTTGCAATTTATCAATAACTGGGGTATGTTCATATAGCTCAAGAGAAGAGAGCTTGGATCCCTTGATGGATGTAGAAGGTATATTGACTTTGAAAGACGATGTAGGAATTTGGGAGGAAGGAGTAACAATGTTTTTGTGAGGGACACTAGGTGTAATAGGTTCATATTTGACCTCTTTATCAGGCTCAAACTCTTCTGTAGAAAATTCTTTGAGTCTTTTATATGGGGTTTCATGATTGGAATATAATTGGATAGGATCTGAAGTTCTTGGAGGTTTTACATTGGGTTTTCCACCCGTACTTCGAGTGCTTCTTTGAAAATATTCCCCCTTGAATCGATTGGCTCCTCTTCCCTTTATAGGGAATGAAGGAAAGTCTTACTAAAATGCAAGTGTTGAAGGCAATGGGGAATTATCAATAGGATTTTTTATTTTCTTACCAAATGAGGCTGCAGGGGAATCAAAAACTTTCTTGGCCTTTTGATTAGACAGAGAGATAGTTTGAGTTGGACGGTTTGGACTTTTCAGAGAGTGAGGGTTAGGTGAGGTGAGAACCCCTGAATCGACCGATCTCTTTCTTGTCTTAACTTTGATATGGGGATTCGAGAATTGGTAGAGGAAATCATCCCATGTCTTACTCTAAATGAGTAATTGGGGCATATTACCCATTCTTAATGAAATTGTGATGGAAACGGTTGAATCGTGGGTGAATTCATCATGCACAATCGCCATGTGTGATAATAATTGTGTTGTGTTTGAATTTGAATGGTGTGTACATTGGAGGAAAACTAAATCATGTAATAATTAGATCAATTTCCAAGACTTCGACTTGGACATTTGATCATAAAATGCATTTATAATTTTAATTGATCACTAAAATGGAGTTTGAAAAATACACCATTCAATTCATCTAACTTACCATTGCAACGGGTGTAATTAATTTGAGCGATCATACCTGCATGCGATCATGATCATTTACAATATATAAATACCTCACTCGATCCTCCATATGGAACTTCATATTGTCCTCCATATGGCACTCCATCTAGTCCTCCATATGGCACTCCATCTGATCCTCTAGATAGAACTCCATCAAGTTATCATGTGTAAGTGGAAATTATCCCATAGTAAACGGACATTCACGCATAACACTTAGCTTGGACAATTTCTGGCAGGCATGGTGACCAGGAGCATGGAGCATGGATAGGATGAGTATGAAAAAGATTATCCATTGTTGATTTTTTTTTCATTGATCTGTAACAATGTAAAACAACTTGTTCCTATTTTCATAGTCTTGTAATACAAATGGCAGTGAGCATTGAGAAGTTGTTATTGATCTATAATTGTCACATATATACATAAAAATTCACAGTTGGATTATAACACACATAGTGATGTATAAACATAAAAATGCACAGCAGGATTATAACACACACAGTGATGTCATCAGTATAGAATTTAGCATACAATACAAACAATTTTTGATATAATAGCCCAGGATATTGTAAAAACAATATGACAGAATTTTTGATAGAGAATCTACTTCTTCTTCTCATGGATTGTAATATAGATGGAATTGTTTATCATTTGTAAGCTCAGGAAACCCCTCCCCCACTCCTAAGTATTGTGACACCTCACAATCAAAGATATAGGGAACCATTCAATTCTCCCAGTAGCCTAAGATTTATAGTTTTCCAAGTGTAGAGATAAATTTCACACATTAGTCTGACGAGACAGTTAAAATATGGCCCCACTTATAGGATAGAACATCCTACATATAGTTAAGAAGAGGTAGGTGAGAGAGTCTTAGGATTGTCTTAAACTTAGTCCCCAATGGAATATTTATGGAGTTCATTGACCTTTGCTTAACCATGCATACTTCTTTTACGCTTTGTCTACAAGTAATGTCATACATTAGGACAAGTTTTAAGATTTAGGAATTTTATTTATTGTTTGTCAGATCATCACCCTCGCTAGGTATAATGCCCTGCTTCCAGCAAGCATGTTCAGTACTCTGATGGGTTTACCTAGTCATACCATAGTTCGACACCCGCTGGCAGCAGACTTGTTCAGTATCCCGACGGGTTAGCCTCTTACACCCTTTTTACAACAGACACTGGTCCACCATCTTTTAAGATTTTTATATAAAAATTTATTTTTGCAAGAAGATGGGGAGGTAGCTCTGAATTTTTTTATTTAGGACTAGGATGGTATTTATGTTAGAGGATGAGTCTTGTTTATGTATTCCTTATAGATTATCATGATGTAAGGGATACTTAAGTGTACGTAGCCTATATAAATATATGGTATATTCAAGCATTTTTAGTGTGTAGTGGATGGTACCAATGGAAAATAATAGAAAGGTATATTTAGGCCCTACTCACTTTCTTATTTTTTAAAGTTATATTGATGTTTCCATGGCTAACCACTAATCAGACCTTCCTTCTACTCTTTCATAAAGATACTTTACTCACCCACTTAGGATTCTTGGGGAAATTGTATGAGTAACCTCTAGGTTTGATAAGACAAGGTGTCACTTCCTTATATCCTCTAGTGGTGGAGGTTATGAGAAACTTCCATTAAAGATGCCTTGAGAGAAAGGAAGATATAAATCTTGTAAAAATGGCTAATTCACGGCAAGCAATTTCTAAGCATAATAAAAATTCATTATGGAATTGATGCTTAAGTAGACAACAAAGTTTAAATATAGCAACATCGTCTTCTGAAGTAAAATACTTTCCTTTGTATGCTTGGATTTTTCCACTTGTTGTTAGATGAATACCTGCAAAACGTTTCTAAAACTGTTTGTCAAAAACCACACTCTAAAATATCAAAAACTGATGAGATCCATGAGATCAAGTCATAGGCACATGTATCTTATACTTCTTTTATTTAAAAGAAAATGTAAAATGAGGATGCATTATACTTTAAGCTAAACTAGCAACGTGCAACTTTTATTTATTATCCTACCCTACCTAAAAAGAAAGAAAAATCGTTATTCAAGTGTAAGAACTTTTCAATGTAACCATGTGTGAAGCAAGATAACAAACATACCCATATCCACATAAGAAACATTTACCGCAATGATTACCTGGATATGAAGAACCAACCAAACTACTTGTTTTGGCATCAAAAGGTGTTGAAGAAGAGAATATCATTGTGGCTTGATGACCTCTTGAAACCAAATTTCAATGTAATCTTGATGTTCATCAATAGTAATTTCTATGCTCTCCTTCATCATGCTATGCAGATCCTCTTCTTATCGATGATTGATTTCTGAAGTACCTAAAGGATCTGCTAATATGGATGTTGAGAACTCCTCAATCTCAGGTCTTAGTGATTTCTCTCCACTGGATGTAGTCCATAATTTTTCAGCTTCCTTCACAGTTTGGCAAGGAAAATAATTTTGTAGCTCATAGGACCTTGATTCTTCTAATATTTCTAGAGAGGTAGATACACTTTTGGATACTACCAAAATATGCTCTTCTTGAAAAGAATAAATCCCAACTACTGCTAGGATTTGAGAAAGTTCCCTCACGCTAATGGTTGCTTCTGAGTTCATTATGTTGGTTGATGGATCCTACCTCACACATGGATTAGTGTCTGGGGTTCTTAAAACACATTTTTTTATTATTATAGATTTTATTAAGATTTTAATCACAACTACCTAAAAAATGAAATACATATTTAAAGCATATAACCAACCACCCTTGTAATAAATCACACTTGCAGGAAAGAAATCAAAGAATAAAATAAAATACGATTGCAGGAACGAAATCAAACTCACACATGTATGAAAGTAAACACACTGGAAGGAAAATAAAAACACTTTTCAAAAGGGAAGCACACTTGCATGAAAGAAATAAAACTTTCATAAAAGAAATAAAACTTTCATAAAAGAAATAAAAGAAAACACTCTTGTAGTAAAATAAGCACACTGGAAGGAAAAATAAATTGCAGAAAAGTAAACACGCCTTGTAGGAAAGCTAAAACACACTTTTGTAGGAAAATAAACATGCTTGCAGGAAAGTGAATTTCAAGAAAGTAAACACACTAATAAAAGTAAACAAACTAAGAAAATTAAGAAAACTTTCATAAAAAGTAAACACTCTTGCAGAAAGGGAACACCAAGGCTTTGGAGCGACCCATTAAAATGGATGCGTAGGTTCTTACCTCTTGTATTAAATTTTCTCCTCCCCCTTGTTGTGTAATTAAAGGAAACCTGCCTACCTAAGATCTAATCCCTTTAGCACCTCCATGAAAACGACGCCAAAAAAGTCAAGTGAAATATATACCATCTAATTCGACATTAAGTTGTCAACTCAAGGCTCGTAGGCTTCGAGGTGCCAGTATGCAGGTCTAGAGCTCTAATCTATCCTAGCCTAGCCTAATCTAGTATAATTCCAATAAACTCAAATAATGAATACCTTTACTTTAAATTTACGGAGTGATCTACAATTAGGAATGATAAATTCATTATTCTAAGTGACCAAATATTAAATAAAATCAAACTATCTTCCTTTCAAAACAACCTATGTTCATATGTAGTGAACTCATAAAGCAAACTATCCTTAAAAAGAAATTATTTATAGTGAACTCTTAATCTTAAAGAAAAACTTACAATTATTCCTATCTTGTAGAGAATAAAAACTAATTCAAGCAAATCCACAAACCCATAACTAACACTAATTAGAAATTCTAATTCTAATTCATAACTAAAATAACATTGAAAATACTCCGTATAGAAATATACAAACTCAAAACTAATTCAAGCAAATATACAAGCTCCTAACTATTGAAATTACTAAGACAACTGAAAGAGGGGGTGAATCATTTGTTATTGTGCTTAAGCAATTTTAAGTCTATTAAACCATTTATAATCTTTCATCAAGTGACCATCAATATTATACATCATATGAACAACATAAATAATGAGCATCAATCACACATAAGATATACACAGAGAAAGATTTTCATGAGGAAACCCATAAAGGGAGAAAACCTCTTCTTCTTCGAAATGATAGGCAATCTTTTAAGTTCTGTACATCATCTATGTTTGAGCACCAACTCAAAGTGAGGGTACTACCTCTTTTTTACAAGCTCCAACTTGTTGAGAGCACCAACTCTCTGGTGTCTCTAGCACCGACTAGAAGGAAGCACCAATTCCATGAGTGTTCCAGCACTCACTGAATGGAAGCACCTACTTCCACTTATATAAGCACCAACTTGCATACAGAAAACTCTGTGTTTTCCCAAGCACCACCTTGCCACCCTGTTTTCTAGCCACAACTAGATGGAAGCTGCAACTCCCAATATTCAAGCACCAACTTGAATATCAGAGGACCACAGTCCTCCCTAGCACCACCCTACCTCCTTGATTATAAGTAAAATGATTGAATAACCAACAACGCAAGTGTTTCAATTCTTACCACTTCTCCTCTGTCCTACAATTCTTCTATGCTTCTATTTGTTCTGCAATTCTACTCTGCTTCAATCTGTTCTGCAATTATGCTCTTCCTTCTGTCTATTCATCATATGTTACTCATCTCTAAGTTTTATCTCACACTGTGCATACTATCGGTCTCACACTGCACATACTGTAATTTTCCCTTTCTTATAGTTCAACTCATTTTTCATTCAGAACAACCAAAAATTCACAGTCACTCCATCTTTATTTTATGTACTTCACACAACTTCAATTACACCTCAAATACCTAGGCCAACAACACTTCAGCCACTCAATCACCAACCATCCAAGAACCATGATTTGGTTCTACTAACTGAATTGTAACTGAACAGTTAATCGTAAAGATCAACAGTATCCCTTCGATCAGATGCTCAAATAACCAACACTATTGGATTAAATCCACAGGGTCTTACATTTATCCCATATGCCCACTGGCTGTGATCATGGGCCTAATCAAGATGCATTTCACAGTTCTCATTTCGGAAATCCTGTGTCGAAGGGTCTCAACACTCCAAGTTGTGATCCTCGAAATGGATCTTAGCTTCTGTTGGCTTTCGGAAGTCACTCCTGGATTGCTAGCAGGAGCAGAGCCCGAAGCCCATCAGATTTAATGTCACGGTTGGTTTTAAAGGGTGATCAGATGGAGGGAAACTCAAAACAATATGGTATCAACTCAGAAGTCGGACCAGGCATGCATGAAAGAATGAGGTCCTGATAAACTCCAAACAGTGAGTCATAGTAAAGGGTGAGTAGGTAGAAGACTTATGCAAGAAGGCGCAGTGATCCACGATGAACATCAGGTTCATCACCGATTAGAGAAGAAGTGTATTCAAATGAAAAATCCTTTTACATTCAAACACAAAAACCAGAGGGCACGACAACGCCACAACAAATCCTTTATTGCAACAAGCTGCACTACTGTGAATCCTCAGGCAAAAGATGAAACAAGATGGAAAAGAAAGAGAACTGTTTGTTATAAACCAAGAAATCTCAAACACAGAGGCATAACCAGGAAACCAGAGAATGGATGAAATCTATACAGTCAGGAGCTTAGCTCTACCATCGATGGATACAAAAATGGCGAAAATGCCTACATATACTCAAAAAACTACAACAGCGGCGGAACCAAGAAACTACATTGAAGGCTTTGCGTCTGCATGGATTCTGACAACACGGAGCTGCGATCTTTGAATGGTCGTGCAACTTATGGCAGACGCGATCAGTCTTCTGACAGTTTATTCGGCGAATCGACGTGCCTTTAATTCATGGTAGGACATCCCCATTATGGCGGAGATGATGTCTAACCACCTTCAACTGCCTCAATAACTGCTTCTTGGGATTGGAAACAGTCAGGCCAACTCAACACTTCGGGATCCGAATGACTTCCCGTGCTGCCACCTGGAACAACTGAAATAGCTTGAGGAACGGACATGAGGGCCAGTGCGGAGGGCATGATGTATGGGTGTGATGGCGTCGGGAAGCACGTGGAAGGATTGACGAGAAGCATGGGTGGTGACATGGAGGGTAGACAGAGGATGATCCATGGCGGAAAACACCCAGGTAGATGGGGCGGAGATGGGAGAGATGGACCCGTCTCTGGGAGAGAAACTGACGTAACAGAAATGGTACGCGTGTCGGGCGATGAGTGGGTGATGGGAAGAAGGGAAGGCTACGCGAGCCGGAGAAGAGGGATGAGTGAGTGGCACGTGGCAGCAGGGGAAAGGTGGGCAAAAGGATGACATAGCGGAAGGCGGGCCCATGCAGGTTAAGGACAGGGCAGCTGAGAGGGTCGGGGCCATACGAGAGCCATCGATCTGTGCACCTCGATCGTGGCCATCGGAAAGCTGCTCATGGAATCTCGGACCCCCCCCCCTCCACTTAAAGGTAGAAGGGCGGGGGGGGTCCGAGAAGGTCTTCAACGCCGTTGATCCGGGCGCGCTCATCTGGGCCGTCGGAGAGTTGCGCCCCCGATCTCGGACCCCCCCCCTCGCTTAAAGATCGAAAGGCAAGGGGGGTCCGAAAATTGATGTGTGCCGTCGATCTGTGCACGTAAATCTGGACCGTCCGGACGTGCTTGCTGCTTACCAT
>ML781173.1:488786-500827 GCA_009831015.1 Picea engelmannii | reverse complement strand
CTTCTCTGCAATGCCATAGGTCTGATCAAAATTGGATGTGCCAAGTGGAATTTACAGTAACTTCCCCACAACTTGCCTATTTTTGGCCTTTCCAGGAGATCTCACTTGTATAGTGTGCCCCGCACAAAATAATTGATATAAAAATCTAAAACTCACACCCAAAATACTAGAGACTGTCCACGATCCAATGAAACCATTCCCACACAATTTGGATACTCTAGAAAGAAGTTATGATTGTTTTACCTGGAACACCTTCTTGAGACTAATCAATAGGACTAGTCAGATACCCTATCTTACACAGGGTGTATCTACAAATTTAAGATGAACCAGAAGCTGAACGTTTTACCATAGATACATTTCTAATTTTTGTAAATGTCCTCCAGATTTCAGGGTCTGAAACATTACAGAAAATGTTTTATAGTGAAAATTATGAAATGACTCATTTAAGGATGATTTCAGAACCCTATCTTGTATAGGCTGTATATCCAAAAGTATAAGGCCTCAGGAGATGAATTTTAAACCCAACGTACCTTGATCCGTCTACTAAATACCCTCAAATCTGTTCCTTCTGAAACGTTGTATAAAAAAAGTTATATAAAAAATTACACGGTGTCTCAGATGTAGCAGCGAAACCCCAAGACCTTGAGCTCTGATACCATATGTTAAGAATCAAACATCAATATAGCATAGAAAAAACTTAGGAAAAGTACTCAACGCCTTGAAAAAGAGATAATTTCATATAATAAGCCTCTTCGATGGGGAAACCTCCTTTTACCCCACTTAAATGTTCAAGTACCAGATGATTCAAAATGAAAATGTCTCCTTGGTATATATAGGAGACTAGGAGGTATAACTACAACTAATTGCCTAAAGCCGACATAAATAAAATAACATTACTAATCTAATATGCCCCAATTAAGGGGTAATAAATAACATTACTAATCTAATATACCCCCATTAAGGGGTAATGAGCCAATATTAGTGCTTAACAGTTGGACCCCACACGTATATCAGAGAGCTATAGCACATGGCAAACCCTTGTCTGTAGAACCCTTGAATACCTAACCCTTGGGGGACAAAAACATAAACAAATTAAAACAGACCAGATCTATTGCCGCGCAACTGTGTTCGAGTTTCCAAGTAAATACACATTTCTTTTTGGTTAAGGATTTGGGGATTTCATCACCGCAGTATTCTTTAGACTAGAGTATAACTCCATAGGTGTAAAAAAAATTAAAAAAACAAGTCTGGAAATTTTTTCACCATTATTTGAGACCTATTCCATTGGATTCATCTCTCCACCCTTATCAAATTCATCCATATCATTTTTCAGCAAATTTTTTTACCCCACCCGCCCCTTTTCAGTTCACCCATACCCATAGCTAAGATCCGGAAACTCACTTCAACACCTTGCAATCTGGTTTCCTCGAGACCCAAAAATAAGTGAAACAACTCAATGATACTGTTGCCTCCATCGATTCATCCATCAATGCAACCATAAATACAACCATGCAGTCCTCAATGGAGGAAGTCAAACAAGAATTGACCACCCATATTGAATCTGTCTTTGCATCCCTCTACACCAAACTGAAGATCCCTACAGATGACCATTTCTCTGAAGCACCTCCAAAGACCAAAGGAGAACATTCCTCCCATTCCCATACCTTTCAACACCAACACTTTCAACGTGGCATATGCCTTCCATGGGTGGATGTGACCAAATTTGATGGCTTGGACCCCAATGGTTGGGTAACCCAAATGGAACATTATTTCTCTTTATACGGCATCACAGATGACTTGGACAAACTCTGGTATGGTGTTCTTCATCTCGATCAAGAACGTTGGCAATGGTGGTAATGGAGAAAAACTTCCCATCAAGGGTATATTGCTTGGACCCAATTTGTGACTGAGCTTTATGAACGCTTTGACAAGGAAACCAACCATTTGGGTCATTTGACAAAGTTGAAACAATCCAGAAAAGTAGAAGACTTCATAGCTTCCTTTGAGCGCCTGGCTTTTCCAACAGAGGGCATGACTGATGCTTTCTTTCGAGAGTGTTTTATCAGTGACCTCAAGGAGGAGATTCGGGCCCATGTCCTCATGGCTTGACCCTCGACTTGGGTGGAGGCTACTAAAAGAGCTAAAGAAGCACAACAAGTTGTATCATCTCAAAATCGAAAACCCTCCTTTATCCCTCACCCTAAACACATCACTCCCACTACTCCCTCTGCCCCATTAAAGATCCAAAAATTGACCAGGGATGAAATGGATGAATGCTAAATCAAAGGCCTTTGTTATAATTGTGATGACAAATATTTCCTAGGCAACAAGTGTAAGGAACAAAATATTTTTATGGCCATCTCTGAGGATATTTCGGAAGAGGATGTTGAAACTCCCCTTGTGTCTGAGTCACCTGAAATCATTGACATAACTCCTCCCTCAAAGCCTCTCGAAGTAGAAACCGTCATTTCCCTCAATGCTGTCACTGGCTTTTCCGCTCCCCAAACCCTCAAGTTAATCAGTTACATCAAGCATCGGAAGGTCATCATTCTGGTTGATAGTGGAAGCACCCATAATTTTATTCATCGCTACGTTGTCCAAGAAACTCATTGCTACATCCATGTTGTCAACAATTTCCAAATCATGATTGCCAATGGTGGTTCCATGAAATGTGGAGGGCGCTGTAAAAATGTGCGTCTCCAAATCGGTGACTACCACCTAAAATCCCATATGTTGCTATCGACATGGGTGGTTATGACATTGTGTTGGGTGTCGACTAGCTAAGAACTTTGGGTCCCATTCTCATGGATTTTAAGGAATTAACCATGCAATTCGACCAGGAAGGAAACCAATATAAATTCCAAGGCATCACTGCTGGTTCACCTGAGGTCATTAGTTCCCATCACATGGAAATGCTGCTCAAGAAAGGTCATTCTGGTGTCATTGTCCAACTCCATGCCATCCAAGCAAAAGAGACACCCCTGGTACCACATGGCCTCCAAGATTTCCTTTCTAAACATCAAATGGTATTTTCCACTCCCCAAGGAATCCCTCCTTCCCATGGTGTTCATGATCATTCCATTCCCCTTGTACTCGAAATCCTTCCTCCCAATATCCGTCCATATCGCCACCCCTTTTCACAAAAAAATGAAATTGAGAAAATGGTCCAGGAACTCCTTAATGTAGGAATTATCCACCCTAGTACGAGCCCTTACTCTTCTCCTGTAGTCATGGTCCTGAAGAAATAAGGATCTTGGAGAATGTGTCCTGACTTCCGTGCCCTCAACAAACTGACCATTAAAGACAAATTTCCCATTCCTRTCATTGATGACCTCCTGGATGAATTGAGTGGCGCCCAATTCTTTACTAAACTTGATCTTCACTCGGGCTATCACCAGATACGTATGAAGGAGGCAGACATTCCCAAGATGACCTTTCACACTCATGAGGGCCACTATGAGTTTTTGGTCATGCCCTTTGGCTTTTTTAATGCCCCCTCCACCTTCCAAAGCCTCATGAATCATGTCTTCCGTCCCTTTCTCCATCATTTTGTCTTAGTTTTCTTTAATGATATCCTCATCTATAGAAAAACCTGGACAAACCATCTTACTCATGTGGATCAAGTTCTCCATCTCCTCTCCCAGCACCAACTTTTCCTGAAATAGTCTAAATGTTCTTTTGGTGCCTCAGAAGTTGAATACTTGGGTCATCTGGTTGGCAAGGATCGCGTCAGGGTGGATTCGAAAAAGATTGAAGCTATGCAAGACTGGACACACCCAAAGACTCTCAAAAGCTTGCATGGATTTCTAGGCTTAACAGGGTATTATCCCAAGTTTGTTTAGAACTATGGAAAGATTTCAACACCTCTCATCTCTCTCCTAAAAAAGAACTCTTTCACTTGGACTCCATCCGCTGCTCAAGCTTTTCAAACCTTGAAGATGGCCATGTGCACCACTCCGGTTCTGGCCCTTCCTAATTTCAAAAAGACCTTTGTGTTGGAATGTGATGCCTCAGGGAAAGGAATCAACATTTTCCTTATGCAAGAGGGTCGACCTTTGGCCTTCACCAGTAAGCAACTGTCTAAAAGGAATCTGGGCAAACCCATTTATGAAAAGGAAATGTTGGCTATTCTGCATGCCATTGATCCGTGGCACCCTTATCTCTTAGGGAAACGCTTCCAAATTAAGATCGACCATCAAAGCCTCAAGTACTTTCTGGAACAACGCATTTCCTCCCAGGTGCAACAAAAATGGGTGACTAAGCTCTTTGGTTATGATTATGAGATCATTTACAAGAAGGAAAAAGACAATGTAGTGGTAGATGCACTGTCCCAAAAATATGAAGAAGAAGGATCTCTTTTTTCCCTTTCCTTCATTGTACCCGATTGGCTACAAGCTGTGCGCCAGCAATGGCTTCAAGATCCTAAAAGTTCACATCTAATCCAACAATTGCAGACCAAGGCTCCGGCTCCCCCAGGGTACTCTTGGCTCCAAGATGAGCTTCGATACAAAGGCCATTTGTATTTAAGTAAACAATCAAAGCTTAAATCCACGGTACTTTTTGAGCTTCATGCTACACCCACAGTGGGGCACTCAGGGTTCATCAAAACATATGACAGGGTCAAACGTTTGTTTTTCTGGGATGGTATGAAACAGGACATCCATAATTTTGTCGCTGAATGTGAGGTGTGTCAACACAACAAGGGAGAAACAATCAAATCTCCGGGCACACTACAACCGCTTCTGATTCCACCTTCTATTTGGAAGGATATCTCTATGGACTTTATTACTGGCTTACCCAAATCAAGGAATAAATCAGTCATAATGGTGGTTGTGGATCGCCTTTCCAAGTATTCTCATTTCTGCACTCTTCAACACCCATTTACTACATCCACGGTGGCTCAAATTTTCATGGACCATGTCTTCAAGCTTCATGGCATGCCGCACTCTATTGTTTCTGATTGTGACCCAACTTTCACAAGCAATTTTTGGCAAGAACTGTTTAAGCTACAGGGCACCCAATTGCATCTCATCACAGCTTATCATCCCCAGACTGATGGTCAAACAAAAGTTGTCAACAAGTGTTTGGAAACATATCTGAGGTGTTTTGCCTCTGAAAAACAACATCAGTGGGATCAATGGCTACCCCTAGCCGAATGGTGGTACAACACTTCCTACCATACAGCTACTCGCATGACTCCTCTTCAAGCGGTATATGGATGGAAGCCACCTTCAGTTCTCTCATACTTACCGGGTACCTCGAAGGTCCAGGTAGTTGACCAAACACTTACAGTTCAAGAGGATATTATTCGTACCCTTAAAGAGAACTTGGTCATGGCACAGAATCGCATGAAGCAACAAGCAGATCAAGGTCACTCTGAACATCAATTTGCAGAAGCAGATCATGTGTTTCTGGGACTGCAACCATATAAGAAAACTTCCCTCAAGGTCGAGCATTGTCAGAAGCTAGCGCCCAAATTTTATAGCCCTTATATAGTTCTCAAGCATGTGGGACAAGCCGCATATTAGTTAGCTCTGCCCAGTCAGTTGAAGCTACATCCAGTTTTTCATGTTTCATGCTTAAAGAAGGTGATTGGAACTAGGTGCCAAATTCAAACCAACCTTCCCAAGTTAGCTGAAGAAGGATCCATTTGGATACAACCAGAAGCAGTTTTGGACCAGCATGAGCGTCTCCTGCGTTAGAGAACCATCAAGGAAGTGCTAGTCCAGTGGAAAGATATGACTCCAGCAGATGCCACTTGGGAACTAGCTACCATTCTACAGCAGTTTCCACATCTCAAGCCTTGAGGACAAGGTTGTTTTTAAGGGGGCGGACATGTTAGGGTCCTAACCCACACATAGGTAGATCAATATATTCGGATGTAATAAAGGTCAATATTAATAAGGCTTTTCAATAAAATAGAATAAGGTGGATGTAAGAAGACCTAATAGAAGCTTCTGCTTCTAGAAGGATCTTCCTCTAGATGCTTCTCTTGATAGACATATTTAGTATAAATAAGGGTCGAGGGTATGAAAACCCTAGCTTGGAGATTATTGTAAAAGAGCATTGGTCGATTGGAGGTTTCCCCCTCGAAAAGGCCTGTGAACATTTCTTTCTGAATCAAAGTGTTATTTATGTTTTTGTTCTTATATCATTTCTGTGTTATTGTGGAGATTATGCTGGATATATTACTGTTATTCTGCCCTTTCTAACATTTTATTTCTATTCTGCATATTTATTATATCTGGTATCTTGCAAAATGACTGTAGAAATCAACTCTAATATCATATATTATATATAAGAAAATATGCTAACGAGAAAAGATAAAGAGCCTACCTCATCCAGACATTCGATGAAGTCCACCGTTGAGAAATTGACTCAAAGAAATGCACCTGCAACCTGTCCTCAACAACCAATAAAGATAAGCATATGGTGATAATATGTAAATTTATCACACTCAATAGCACAATCCATCAACATCCATAACAAATACGCCCATGGAATAACAATTCAAATATTTTCAAGATATTAATTGGACAAGAAAAGAGTATTTCTATTAAAATGTAATCATCAGAAGTGAATGAATTACAAACTTTTGTGTCGGCACGGTTCAAAACCGAGAAACTAAGTCCCTTCCAGCTGGGCCTCCACCACTTCAATACTCCACCGAAGGCAAGCTCATATAAGAGAGACAATGAGGTTTTCAATCAAGCAAGTAAGAGCTTGGGGGATGAACAATGTGTTCAAACTTAAAAGGACAAAGGGATGCATACTCGATATGAAGCGAATAATTTCTCTATAGTAACTTTTCTCTAAAATTTTAAATCCTCTCCTCTTTTCCATAGCTCATATATGGCATGTTTTATAGCCTTCAAATGGAATTGAAGGGTCGAGTCAGAATGTTTCCAGTATATGGAAGTTCAAGGATAATGGATCCAGTGACGTGACATGGAAACCTAAGGCCATTTTTTAATTTTTGGCAAAAACCCGTTGTACACAAGATGTAGTGGTGAAACCTGCATATACACATGTTGTATAAGAGTTAGGGCATGCATATGTGGAAAAATATTGTTTTTAGCTCTGGGATTTGCAAAAAGGGACTTCAAGTCTGCATAGGGAAATGGAAAAAGGCCTTTTGATAAAATTTGCATAGGGTGAGAAAAATCTTGCTATAACAAATGCCCCCTAATGTGTGGGTTTAGAGGAGTATTTGTGATGGCCAAAATACATTATAATACCCAGAAGTGGAGTAATGGAGAATCAATTGGAAAAACTAGTTGCTCATGAGAGTATTACAATCTATACTAATTTTTCACACATGGATGCCAATTTGAATTACACTGTAGATCCATGTGAAAATGCACCAAAAAGTTGTTCATGGTTGTAACGTCCCCGACCATCAAACCATTGTCGGTCAATGCTACTATGCGGAATAACACTTATATAGTATGCATTTAAATGAACTTAAATGACTTAACAGAGTAAACATATAATTACTACTAACATACAAAATTAATGGAATTAACAGTAAATATCATTGCAATGGAATACATGATAATATTACACGTACCAAAGAACATGCATTTTAAGTAAGTACATAATTAAAACACATAATGATACTTATCTTTGAAACTGTAATAAACCACCAACTATGTGCATACCTTCCATGTTAGACCATGCTTCTCATCACTCTCAGCAATAGGTCACCCCCGAGCTAGGACTAAGCTCCACCAGGCAAGGGAATCCTAGGCTAGGCAAGGTCAATGGAAGACACATAGTTTATGATGAAGGATTCTCTCCTTGGATCCACTTATTCCCACTACTCATAGACTCTCATTCCCCACATGCTTGTCCCACCCCAGGAGTATACACCTTCACTGTCACCAAGACAGTCCTTCAACTGCTAAACCTCTCTTTCCTTGGGCTTCAGTAATAGACTACACTAGAATTCTCCAAGCTCTGTGTCAACTACAGGACTCCTTCCAAGATCTCTCACTTCCTTTGTGCACTCTCTCACCTAGAGAGAGTCACTCATAGGCCTGACAACCTACTTCTTCAACCACAACAACCTCTCTCACCTGGAGAGAGTGTTGCACACAAGCCTGACAACCTACTTCTTCAGCTCCGTTCTAGCGCAAGGAGGACAACAAGGCTCAATAAGGAACGAATGAAGGTAGCCAATCACACTCAGCCAAGGGACTGCGTGGCCACAAAATCCAAAAGTTATAACATAGACGGCATAGACAATTTCTCAGGTTTCCCAAAGGACGTTATTCGACTTCAGAGGTGCGTGGCTATGTAGAGGTCCAGTGTAGAGACAAAATGGTTCTCGGGAAGGATTCCAGTGAACTCAGGCGGATTATGGAAGGTTCAAAGAATGACTCAGATGACATATTTTGAGTCTCAGGTGTATGGGTGAACAATTCAAAGGACGAATACAGAGGCCACAAAATTCACAGGAATACACCAGTCGACTTTCGGTTCTGGTTTTCAGGGTTGCGTGATAGGAAAATTAAGCAGAGGTCATTCACGGACTCCCACAGTTCAGATAGTTGATGACATAATGGAGGATGAACACCCATCCTAGCTCAATTCTCGGGTTAAATTGCATGTGCCTGGGCTGACACATGTCGCCCATGAAGCTGGATGCACTCCATCAAGTATGTGTTCCATTTTGCACATGTTGGGGTTGCATGCGTTGCCTCTCCCATCACTTTGGATAAAAACATACCTTTCACACCACTTTGGAATAATAATAAATTATTATTCCTAAGTACTTAAGACCTCAAGCTTAGCCCCTCTTCCTACCTCTCAGCCCCCTCTCCCTTTCCCATACTGTGGAATCTTAGTCCCCCATCACTCTTTCTTCGTGGTCGGTTGGAACGCAATGATGTTTATATATTATATTAATGATCTGCATAATTACATATACCAAATCAGGCTCTTGGCCTTAACACTTAGGCTCTCTGGCCTAATAAAAACATAATCCCACCAACTTATCAATACTCAGCTCACCAGCCTACAAAACATGATTACAATTTATAATATAACTGGGGAACTACCGGGGGATATTCCAATCCCCTCCCCTTATTTTTTCACTCTCCTCAGTGCAACTCTTTACACAACATGAACAATCTTTTCAAAATATTCAAAAAGATGTGGTTATTCTGCCCACATAGCATGCTCATGCTCCCATGACACTATTATCGGATAAATCAACCGCAAGATTTGAAATCAACAAACAGTCAAACCACGAGTTAGTAAAGTGAAGATAGTAAAGTATATTCAATGACAACCTATGCATATGATCAAGGAATTATTCAATAAAATAAGAGTGATTTTATGGGAAAGGGACATGCCACTATATTATATTAAATGAAAGTAGAATATACAACCAGATTGCCTTGATGTCACAAGATTTCTTTCAGTGGTCCTTTGTTCCAACACACACACTTGCTTCAAAATTTCATGAAGAAGATCCACTATGGCTTGATGGAAAAATGGAGGACTCAAACACCAATTCAAACATGATTCCTCACACAATTCTGAACCTATTATTTCATCAATTCTCTATTCAATCTTGCTTAACCTCTTCCTTGAGAAACCTTTCATTATATAGGAGAAGGAGAGATGGTTAAAGGGATGAGGATGATCCCTCTAAATCTTAGAAGTCAGTAGGATGCCAACCATGTGAATGCCAACTCATTTTCTAGAAGATCCTCTTCTAGAACCTTCGTAACTTCCTCTTCCTTTTAAACTTTGAAGCAGGTTCGCACCCTACCTATAGAGTAGATTGTGAATATAGCGCACTCCAAGTATAGGGTTTCCTATGAGAATCAGGGTTTCTCGCACCCTACAATACATGTAGCCTGCGAACTCATCTTAAAAATATGTTTTGTAGAAGAGGACAACAGTCACTTTTCTCAGGAAAAAGGTCTTTATGAGAGCTTGAACACATAACTGTAGAGACATCACCAGAGTGACCAAAATAATGTGTAACAGAATGCCCCCTAAAGTATGAGGTGTGAACTCGTGACAGCCAAAATACTTTGTAAAATACGTGTGTGTGTGTCAGAAACAAGGATCACACCTAATCGGAAAACTGCAAACAATCAAGCATCTGCATAATATAATACCAGTTCTGAGGTAGGCATTCCCATGCTGAGACCATAAATGAATGAAATCATAAATGTAGGCCATGGCCACCAATCATACACCATGGATCCATGTCATCAAAATGCTACATAGCCACCAGGAATACACTGTGGATTTATGTGTTAGAAGACTCAAATTAGGACATAGACACGTGACATACAAAGTGGATCTATGTGTCAATACAAATCATAAATACTCCAGCACAACTTGGGCCAAAAATATGAGACCCAGGGTCTTCAATCCCATTGTCTGAAAAGTACGAATCTAGCCATGTGATTACATGTGTCGAAGTCGAACATGGTAGAAACCACTCGATTACCGGTCATTGATGAAAACTTTTAACAAGTTTGAGGGAAATCACCATTGATGTCAATGATTCCCAAGGTACCTAAGTACAATCTGAATGAATGTGAATAAATGCGCTGAAGTCGAACACTCAACAAGAATCTCTCGATGATCTAAAAATGAAGAAGACTTGTATTCTTGAAATTATTTGCAAGTAAAATTTATGTGTTAAAATGAAAATGGATCAACTTTGCAACAAAACTTTAATAGGATTTACTCATTCAAGATGCATATAAATAGCAACAATAATAGTGAACAGAAAACACCTAACACAACAAATGATAAAGGAGTTCACCCCTCTCTTGGGCTACATCTCCTGGTTCATCTTCCAATGGATCATTTGTATTATTTTCTCAAAGTGCTAAAAAATGTGCTTTATAATGCTTAAAATTCCAAATAGACTACTCCAATGGCTTCAGAACGTCCAAAAACCCCTAGTTGGTCTTTTTTGGCACCTCGTTTGGCCAAAAATTGAAGAAGATAGGCTTCCTGGAAGTACCCCCTTCAAGCTTGTTGTCTCTGCATCTACAAAATGCACCGTTGTTGGCTCAACCTAGCCCACACGCATATTTAAGCGTAAAAACTTGGAACCGGGTGCAACCGCACAACCAGTACAAACTGTCGAATGGTTACGTGTTGGCCTTTAACTACCAAGGCCCATGGGCACATGGTCACCACATGACCGCGCACAATACACAACAGGGCTAAAGTTCAAACCATATAAAAAACCACAGGGTTAAACCACGCACATACACGTTGGTCACATGTTATATGTCAATCCCTACATGTTCTAAACGGTTACATAAATATTACAGTGGGTTTAACTGCCCATAGCACTGGTCGTATGCAATACATATATATAACCATGGGCTGGGGCTTAGCCTTGGCCCGGTTCACGCCCCAAATCACATTTTTAAAAATTCAAATATATTAAAATGTATACATATGTTAAGTAACACATGCAGGCACGTCGGTTGGGCGGCCTTTCCCAAGGCTTTACCCTGCCCGGAGATCACGGGGTCGACTCCTGCCAAGTGCAAAGATTTTAATCCAATAAACATGTGACACGTGGCAGCCATTGATTGGGCCACGTGTCTCCATCCCGTTCACTGCCAACAAGCCATGTCACATGCCAACTGTCTCAATAGTTGTTTGCCATGTGTCGTACGGCCTGCCACGTCAGCATCTGTACGGACTGTACAGTCAGCATCCCTTTTTTTTCATGTTTGTCATTTTGAATAGAACACGATATCTCTCGCTCCTGATGTCTGTTTGAACCCAAACGAGTTGCATTGGGTTCGTAATGATGAGGCCTATGCTCTCGTCTAATTTGAATCGATTCCGAACACTTTGAATTTTTGAGCAAAATTTGATCCCCTGGATCACACCTCCCCATTGGAAAGATTTTGGACCTCCCAAAGACTATTTTCAATCTATTTGAAAATGAGGGTATAGTTCCCTCACTCTTCCAACCTCAATCCACTTGGTTTTGCTTGGATTTGTACCTTTAAGACCAATTCGAAGATACTCCACATTTCCTC
>ML781173.1:458713-485637 GCA_009831015.1 Picea engelmannii | reverse complement strand
TTGCCAAACTTTTTGAGTCTTCTTTCAGGATGAAGTTTCCAACAATGGTCTTCATCATGGCCATCTTTTGAACAATGTTTGCATGTGAATTTTTCTCCCTCTTTCTTAACAACAACATTCTTTTTGTCATTGCCCTTGAACTTTATCTTTCCTTTGTCTCCATGGCTATAAGGATTTTTATTACCCTCATGAGTTTCGTTCCTTCCTCTTGCTTCCAAATGAGTGGCATGAACACAAACTTCATCTAGATTTGAAGGATTAAACATGAGTATAGTATGTCTCAAACAACTATGTAAAGCTCCAATGTATTTGAGTAAAGTTTCTTGTGAAGACAAATCTACTCCCAAAACCAAATCTCTTCTCCTAAATTCTTGAGTAAAGATTTTCACATTTTGTCCTTTAGCTTGTCTAAAATTTTGCCAATCCATAGTAGCGTTTTTCATATATGCCAATGGGTAAAATTGTCTTTTAATTCCAACAATAAAATCATTCCAAGAGGTTAAAATTTTACCATGTTTCTTCATGTCCTCTTGAGTCTTGGATTCCCACCAAATGATTGTTGCACTATCCAATATTAAAGAAGCAAGTTGAATCTTAGTTTCATCATCTTGAATTTTTTGTATCCTACAATACACCTCAATCTGACGAATCCAATTATATAATTTCTCAGCATTTACTTCTCCATTGTATATTGRCAATTCAAATTTAATATCAAGCTTTAATGAAGGAATTTGTGAAGGATTTTTACCATGTCCCTTTGGAGAGTTCAGAAGAGGTCTTGAATTGGTAGAAGAAGAAGAAGAAGATGGAGGAGAGGGTGGTGGAGAAGCACCATTCCCTCCATTTCCATTTGGAGTTTTATCACCACTGTCTCCCTTGTGCTTTGAAGGGTTGGAGCCTTCACCTTGCAACCTTGTATTCATTTCCATCAAGATCTTCATCATCTCTCTCATTTCCATGATAGCCTTTCTGAGATCTTCATCTTCTGCAGGAACATGTTCATGACTCTCTTCATGAGCCATACTTGGTGAATGCCTCCTTGAAACTTGTGGTGATGATATAAGCTTCCTCCTTGAAGGATGAGAACTTGGCTCTACAAGTTGACCTTCTCTTATTGTGAGTTTCAACCTTGTAAGCATCATAAAACAAAACACTTGCAAATAATCAAGTCTTCAAAAACCAATGCTCTGATACCAACTTGATCTAAAAATGAAGAAGACTTGTATTCTTGACATTATTTGAAAGTAAAATTTATGTGTTAAAATGCAAATGGATCAACTTTGCAACACAACTTTAATAGGATTTACTCATTCAATATGCATATAAACAACAGCAATAACAGTGCACAGAAAACACATAACACAACAAATGATAAAGGAGTTCACCCCTCTCTTGGGCTACATCTCTTGGTCCAGCTTCCAATGGATCATTTGTATTTTTTTCTCAACGTGCTCAAAAAATGTACTTTACAATGCTCAAAATTCCAAATAGACTGCTCCAATGGATTTAGAACGTCCAAAAACCCCTAGCTGGGCTTTTTTGGCACCTCGTTTGGCCAAAAATTGAAGAATATAGGCTTCCTGGAAGTTCCCCCTTCAAGCTTGTTGTCTCTGTATCTACAAAACGCACCCTTGTTGGCTCAACCTAGCCCACACGCATATTTAAGTGTAAAAACTTGGCACCGAGCACAACCACACAACCGGTACAAACTTTCGAATGGTTATGCGTCGACCTTTAACTACCAAGGCCCGTGGGCACATGGTCACCACATGACCGCGCGCAATACACAACAGGGCTAAAGTTCAAACCATATACAAAACCGTAGGGTTAAACCATGCACATACATGTTGGTCACATGTTATATGTCAAACCGCGTGCATTCAAAATGGTTACATAAATATTACGGTGGGTTTAACCGCCCGTAGCACTGGTCGTATGCAATACATATATATAACCATGGGCCGGGGCTTAGCCCCGGCCCGGTTCACGCCCCAAATCACATTTTTGCAAATTCAAATATATTACAATGTATACATATGTTAAGTAACACATGCGGGCATGCCGGTTGGGCAGCCTTTCCCAAGGCTTTACCCTGCCTGGAGGTCATGGGGTCGACTCCTGCCAAGTGCAAAGATTTTAATCCAATAAACATGTGACACATGGCGGCCATTGATTGGGCCACGTGTCACCATCATGCTCGCTGCCAACAAGCCATGTCGCATGCCAACTGTGTCAATAGATGTCGTCCATGTGTCGTATGGCCTGCCACGTGTTGTACGGCCTGCAACGTCAGCATCCGTACAGACTGTATGGACTGTACAGTCAGCATCCCTTTTTTTGCATGTTTGTCATTTTGAACAAAACGCGATATCTCTCTCTCCCGACATCCGTTTGAACCCAAACAAGTTGCATTGGGTTCGTAATGACGAGGCCTACAGTCTCATCTAATTTGAAGTGATTCCAAACACTTTGAATTTTTGAGCAAAATTTGATCCCCTGGATCACTCGATCAGGGATCAATGATGTGAATCCACTGTCAAAAGTGAAGAGACCTACCATTAATGCATGCAGGTTCTAAGGTACTAAATGATTTCTAAGTCTTATTCTAGGATAATGAGTTGGATTCAATGGAAAAAGACTCGTCATAGGAGGGCCTTGATGTATCCCCCATCAATGACACGAAATAAGTAACAGATTTTGAGGGTAATTCAAAGTATGAATATGATTTGAAACGAACATAGGGAAGGCCAACATGGTAAGAATGGATAGTTGTAGATGGACGACTCAATGGAGGGCTTGTTTGGACTTCTCTTGAACATATGAATGACACGACAATGGTCTTGGTAGCATTGATTCAAAGACGGCCCGAGATACGACCTTGTAGTAAGTCAGACGAGAGACAAATGGATTTCCCCACCTGGAGTCAAATGATGAACATGGGGTGTCATGTTCAAGAGCAATGCTTACTACCACTAATACAAATATGAAGGCATATCCCTTTCCCAAAATTTCCCCCACCATTTCTGGAAAGTACCTCTTTATTTTTACACAAGCTTGAGGATAACATATGCTTGTTGATGTAAGCTCATCCTTCGGACGAGTCCCTCGGAGAACATTTAATGAACCCTAGGAAGGAGTGGTTCGGTCTCATTAGGGCCTTTCGATGTTTGTTTAACGAGTCCAAATATAGAAAACTCGGGGGTTTTTCATGTTTTGAGAGTCTGAAAAACACTTAAAGAGAACTCTCCCAGTTCCTTTTTCGTAAATTAGTTCGATGAGACCAAAAAAGTGATAAACTATCGCTCATCGAACGTTTTCTTCAAATACTTTTATGAGCATGAAAAGAACAAGATTTCTCGGCAATCATTTCATTTTTATGGAGTGTGAAAGAGCTTAAAGGATACTCCCTTATTTTCATTGTTTTCGTGTTACCATGACGAGTACGAAAAGATGACAAAAGTATACTCGGTTGCGTTCTCATGTATTTTCGAGTGTGAGAATGAACGAAGATTGAGCTCAAGTATGCCCCCAGCTTGAAAGCTAGTGACTTAATTCCAGAATGATCATCACAGGCTAGAGACATGCCCTCCAAGCTTCAATTCATTCATCGACTTTGAGGTTGTCACCAATTTCTCTACTATACAGAGAAAAAGGATAAGAGTGGATGAAAAGAAGGTTCAAGAGAGGTGACTGTTTCATTTTTTAACGAGCTTGATATAGAAAAAGAACTATGCTCAGGGCTCTGGGTTCAATCCCCAGATTGTTGTTTCATTTTTTAACGAGCTTGCTATAGAGAAGAGAAACTATGCTCATGACCTCTATTTCATTTTTTAACGAGCTTGCTACAGAGAAGAGAAACTATGCTCGTGACCTCTGTTTAATTTTTTAATGAGCTTGCCACAGAGAAACAAAACTATGCTCGTGACCTCTATTTCATTTTTTTTTACGAGCTTGCCACAGAGAAGCGAAACTATGCTCGTGACCTATTCTTGATCATGGCTTCCAAGAAAATAACGCTCTGGAAGAACACCATGTCAAGGGACAAAACTCAGTCACGACTTCCAAGAGATCTTCACTGGATGGAAGAAAATCACTCTGGAAGGAACACATGTCGAGGGCCACAATAGGGGTAAGGATATCAGGCTCCAATATCCCTACCGAAGAAATCACCATGTCAACTACCGGATCCAGTTCATCATAAGTTGAAGTCATGGGAGACAACGCCACATAATTGACATGTGGCAAGGGTGATATTATCTTCATATAAGAACATGTTGGCAGCAATTATATAATTTCTATTGTTTATAAGATGCCTACACAGGGTCTCTAAATTTTCATTACTCGTCATGACCATTATCACTAAAACAACACTTGTCACTTGTCACTTTTTACATATCTTCCTTTCGATTTTTGTTTTCATGACTGTAAGCATGAAAACTCACAGCTGGAATTGACACTTTGTTTCGATTTTTTATTAAAGGAAAACTGTTCATATGGTCCATTATTGAATTGTCATATTTTTGCTATGAACATGATTGTTCTCCTTGTCTATAACTCCTTGGTTCTAAACATGCCTTGGTTACATAAGTGAAAGACCTGCATTCATTAATATTCAATTGATATTAATGGAGTTTTGATTCATAAAGCTTTTAATTATTCAATTTTTATTTGATACACTTACCTTTTTAATCAAGCCATGAATGTGCGTACTATGGTTTTCCAAGTGTTCACATCCTCATACGTACCCAATGCCAAGGTGTCATATGAAGTACAACATGCCATTACTCTTCTGTGTGGCCTCAGGCTTCACGATTTTTCTCCCAGGAATGGTGATTAACGCCTTTGCCTACCGTTTGAACTGTCATAGCATTGTTTTGTTGAAGCTCGGGCCTATGGCTCTGTGGCTTTTTATCAAACCCTACCTGTAGGTTCTGTGTTGATTCCCTTATGTTCACCATGGCTCCAGTGGTAAGGATTGAGCCCAATGTCATCCAAACCTTTCTATCGTATGATAACGCCAGGGACGATTTAGAAAGGAGCGGTTGGCGTTTATTCATAGAAACATTTAAGGGTTTCAATATGAGAGTTACCCAAGAGTTTGCATTGACCTTTGACAGATGCAGAGGAAAGATAGGTGATGTGAAGCTAGAGGTAACTGAAGAATTTTTAAGCTAAGCTACGGGTTTACCAGCTGTCGGGCAAAAGTGGTTCAAGAACGCAAAAGTTGAAGAGGTCCCCTGGACTTTGCTGTTCACCTCACGGAAAATTACTAGTTGCGACCAAGGTATGCCAGTATCATCCTTAAAACCTAGGCGGCATGATCTACTTTCTATTGTGAAATAATTCATCACTTGTGAAGGAAGATTTGGGTTAGTTTTCCTGTATCATCTGCAATTGCTTATGAGTTTCATTGACTTCCTGTTGAATATGCCCTACTTCCTGCTTAGGAGTCTGTACAAGATGGGAAAATGGTTTAAGAGGTAGAGGTCTAATTCGAGTTTATTCCATCATGGTTTAATTAAAATTATCCTTGTGAATCAATTGCAATTACACAATGATTGTTGGGATGCCTTTGTTTTACGAAATGGCTTTGGCAATAGTGAGCTGGGACAGGTTGATAAGCTTGTTGTCATAGAAACCCTTGTGAAACCTACCACCTCTCCTCCACCACTCTTGGCCTGTGATCTTGCCCCTAATTTTGAACCCTTGACCTACCCTGATGTTACTCAACTGGACAATCAACTGGATTCGTACCCAAAGAGTTGCGCTAAAATTGTTAAAAAACCCATAGGGAAGAAGCACAAGGGAAACATCGATGTTAATTACAAGAATAAAAGGGATGGTCATTTGATTTCATGATGTGCTTGAAACAAATCCAAACCCTCTGCAGACACAAACAACACAATTGAATTAAGTGAAGACTCAGATTCAGAAATTGAGAGGTTTTTGGCTGAAGAAGATCCTATGTCTTACGAGCTCTATCCTCATACACCTTATGACTATGTAAACAACCTGGCTCCATGTCTAAAGGATAACCCAGATTTCTCGAGCATTCAACTCTGTGATAAACCTACCTTTCGTGTGGACAATTCTCCAACCATTAATGCTATCAGTGCCAATGCACAGTTCCTACAGCCACAGTGTAATGAGTGTCGATCCTGGATCGACAGGTATTATACGGATGTGCCTTTGCTACAATCCCAGCTTAAATATTTAAAATACCAAGTGGATTTATTGACAAGAAAGAACAATAGACTCTAATCCATAACTCAAGCAAAGGAGAAACGCCAAAAAACTACAGGATCTGTCATTTTTAAGAATGTAGAGGTAGCAACAACAATAGTAAACTCCAAGATTGCTTGATATGTTTTAATCCCATGATTTGAGGTATGATCTTTTTGAAGTTTAGCATGATTTTGTCACTCTCAATTTAGGATATACTATTTGTTTGAATAGATTACCTTTCTTATAAAGATTAGTTTGTTTTGTTTGTTGAATAAAATATGATTGTAGTGGTAATTATAACTAGCTACAGAATCGTAAGATTCTATAGCCAGTTAGAAAAATTCGAATTGCTTGTTTTGACAATTGAAAACACATCTAAAATCTTCTCATTTTCATTTGTTTTTAGGAACCCATGATTTCTAAGGATATTTGAGGCACTGTTGGGATCTCCCAGCCATACCATCTTTATGTTTTTAGTAAATAGATTAGGCTGTTGGTATTTTGATATCAAGTAAAATCAGGGAGGTTGCATCCCCCATATTTTTTGAAAAGATTTGATATTATCAACAGGAAACATTTTCTTTCTGGAACCTATATAAGCATGTTATTTTGTAAACATGAGACCATCTCTGCCTGGGGAAAGACTATGGATTTTTCATTTACAGACTTGAATGAAATATAATACTCGTCACAACTTTAGCTTTTCCGTATTGTGGTTTTATTCAAGTCATGATTATTTCAATTTGTAATTAGATTATGATTTCTTTCGCTATCATGGTGTACTACAAGTTGGTATGATAAAAATTTATATATTGTCTATGTTTTATGTTCCAGATTAACATACAGTAATCATTTTTTTCAAACTTGAATTAAGAGATTTATCTTTATCTTTTATTGAATATTTATACACAAGTTCTCACAACAGGATTTATCTTAATGTGGTTGCCTGTGAAATTATGAGATTGTTGTGATCGTATCTCTTATATGTTCTATCATCTGAATTACATTATCACTACTTCACATTTATGAGAAGCAATTGTAGGATCTGTTGCAGGTTTACCTCATCGGACAAGGAGATTGGATGCTACACACTGAACAAATATTGGATGTGACAACAGGTCAGCCTGTTATTTGATTTCGTTAACATAATAAATATAGAAGCCCCTTGTAGTTAAAACATTTTTTATCATCTATCATTTCTTATGTTTAATTAGATAGTTTGATATTTGATTTCTTTTATATAAACATTATAAAAAAAACAAATCATAAAGATTAGATAATATTTTTACTGTTGTTTAAAAAAAAAAAATCAATTTACATTCGATTTTTACGGATTTAGATCAAAATTCGTATTTTGTACATATTATATATATCTTAGAATTAGAATTATTTGTATGTATTCTATACATGATAAGTAGAGCTATTTTATAATTATTAGTTAGTTAAACTGTAAATATATATTACATGTATATATAGTTTTCAGCGATTGTTATTTATTGAGTTATTGCATTTCCTTTAGTTATGTTTTTTCGCTTTCTTTAGGACTTAGATCAGCCAACGGAGCTGCTAAACCCGTCGGAGTGGATTAATCCAAACGGCTTGGGTTAATTAGACAACCCCGGACTGGATTCACTCCTCCAGTTGACGAGTGGTCAATTTCACCCGTCAACATAACCATCTAGGGAGGTAATCCAGTCAGGACCGATGAACAAAAGTTGATCAATAGTTACCATTCTTCCATTGTGTGGGAAAGATATCACACAAAAAAGAGTGCACACAATAGCTTTCATGGCATAGAAATAATCTCACCCAAGGAGTAAAGAAAAATCCAAGGGGTCTTGGATGACCATGACATCAATAAAGACAGTTTTCCCTCCCAAAGTTACAGTAAAATGAGGAAGGGTCCCTAAAGGTTGATTGGTTCTTCTGTTAAAAGCTAACAAATTCTGTGTAACCGGGGCAAGCTAAGGACAACCCAAAGCTTGCTAAGAAAAAGAGGAAAAAATGCTAATAGATGCACCTTCATCTATCAACGTCTAAGAAATGTCCCGACCACAAACTTTCACTGTAATATGGAAAGGAATGTGAGAGGAAAGACAAGGTCCAGTTAGCACACCCCAATTAAAAAGGATAGCCTCATTACTTGGAGGGTGTTTCACGGGAGAAGGCGAAATACCCCCCGACATGGACGATTTTGTATCAACGAGAAAAATGTGGGTAGTATCGGGTTTACTCTCAAGCGGGAGAGTAGGATAGACAGATGACAAGATCGGATCGACCACTTAGGTTGCATTCTCCAAGGGGAGAATGGGATCAACACTTGGAAAAGGATCGACCACTTGGGTTTCACTCTCTAACAGGAGAGTTGGATCAACCGAGGATGGGATCGGATCGACCACTTGGTATACTTGTTCAACCAAGGACGTGACCAAATTGACCACTTGATCAACTAGACTAACCAATGGGGGAACCAGATTGATCATTCCATCAACTACAGGTGGGTTGAGAGAAAGCTTACGATAAGCAGCTAGAAGTTGAGGCTGTGAAATAGTCATGTCTTCCAGGAATTTCGAGGATTCTTCCATATGACGGCAAAGATGAGTTAGATGACGCCCTTTGCATAACATACATGGGAACCTGGCTCTACTTTTCTTCTTCCCAACTATATCATGACTAGTCGACGGGAAGTAATTAGCATGTTGTTCAGAGCCTAACGACATGGGTTGGTGAGGATGTGTAGACCATGCTTCTATAACCTTGGATAGACTAGGGAAATCCTTAAGAATATGGCTAACCTTACAAAGCCTGCAAGGGTACTTGGGCTTACGGGTTGTTTGGGTGATCTTGTCATCATCAACACTCCCATCACGATCAACAGTAACTGGTTTTTTTCCAACATGTCCAGCAGTGGTTGGAAGTTTGGATCCTTTCTTATTTTTCTTATTCTTATTCTTCCTTTTATTCTTCTCTTTATTCACCGAGTTACTAGCTTGAGAGATTTCACTTGATGAAGAAGATGAAATGGAAGAATACCTTGCAAGTGAAGAAGGCCAAGAAGATCTTACTGATGAATACGATGAAGGATCAACATGAGGTTGATGTTCTTGTGGGGAAGTTCTTACAACCGAAGCACTTACTACATTTGGGATTACCTGAGTGGAAAATAACCACACCGACAACCCAATAGTGAGACTTGGAAGGATCAAAGTAGCGATGTGAGGAGGATCAATGTTTCCATAAGAAGGAAAAACAAAAGGTTCCCCTGAAGTAGGGGTTCCTTCATTGGTCATTCCGGGAACTAAAGCCATTAAATAAATATCCAATCTAGAGTCATCTAGGGAAAAAAAAGAGCAAAAGATAAAAATCTAGTAAGAAAGCAAGAAAACAAAACCTTCTCACAATGAACGCACTAGTTGGTGATGAAATCCAATGTCACGAGAACAATGTAAGAAGGGGCTGAGATAGAGCATGTGGAAAAGTTACATTGATGACCTGCTTAACAGATTTACACCCTGGTACAAGCTCCCACACATAAACGTGGGTATACCCTCCAAGGAGTCAGAGTGAGTTTGGCCAACGTCGATTCCAGGTACCATGAAGACTTGCCCCTCCACGGTCACCTTGTGTAAAGACCCTAAAGAGATATGCCACTAAGGTTACCAATCACTACAGTGATGCCTGCGAAAACAGTCGACAGTCCAATCCACACGCAAGGGCAGGCTATCTAGCCTGAAATCAATTTGAAAGGCTTCCACTCATCATTGTGGGTATACCTTCAAATGACTCCCATAATACATGCAATATCTACACCAAGACCAACAAAGCAGGGTGAGTAACTCTGCCAATCTCAATGCGACCTCGTGATTGGCCCTTGTGTTAGAAGGGCTACCCAAGACAAAATGTAATAAGTGGATTTAATCGCTCCCTAACTCAAGATTCTATGTTTGTTTGCAACTTTGGAAATTCATCTTTCACACCTATTCCAAAGCCCTACAACTAATCTAATGTAGGTTTGCTACCAGAAAGTATAAAAAATATCTAATCAATTTTTTATAAGCGCTTTATTTTATGGTTGTTGTTACTCAATAGGAAAATGGCGTGAAAAATATGGTGTTTTGACCGACTCGAAAGTTATGCAAAGATATGAAGATGCAATCTTTTCATTTCGATGAAATATATGCTACGAGAAGGAGAAAACATTTATCATTCCCAGATGCACAATGTCCTAAAATTTACTAAACTTACCAATATCAAGATTTTCAAGAAATGAGACAAATAGACTGTACACCAATACACGATTCATGGTCCCCCCCCCTGACCATGAGGGGGGATTTTTTTAAGAATTTAAGACCAAAAATCATGCAATTTCGCTACTTCAAATGCAAGGATTCCCCCAATATAATGCAAAGAAAGAAATAAGATTTTTGTTTCAAAGAAGCTAAAAAAAAATAGCAAATCACTTCAAAACAAAAACAACCCAAACAAAGTTTCTCTTTTAGTGCGAGTTATTCAGAAAAAAGAAGTGTTCTTTTCACTAAACAATTCTAAAGAAAACAAGGCTTTAATTTTTCTTTCACAAACCAAAACAAGGATGTAAGGAAGAAATCTCAAGTAATCAACGAAAATTGATATACTCAAGAAGCACCCAAATCAAACTTTCAACGTAGATAAAAATAAAAATGACAAGAAAGTAGTTCGTCAAATGCAAATGGACAAAGAACTTTCCAGGCAGCAAGCAATCCAAAAACGCAATCAATCCCAACTTTTAATCCAATCAAAGACTTTTGATCAAACAAGCACTCAGATCTCAGAATCGCAGATTATACCCTTGTCGATAAAAGGTCAAGAAGTAAAAAGTGATTAAGAAGAGTTTTCGATCTCCGAAAACCAATCAACTGCGAGATTTCAAATCAACAAACAGTCAAACACTGGCAAAAGAAGTTCTTCCCAGGTAAACAAACAAATCTAGGCATCAAAAAAGATAAGAAGACCGAATCCAAAAATTTACAAACGAGTTTGCAGCCTAGTAGTGAGGTGCAATGTGAAAATTAGGCATTTTCACAGTCTATACACAGGTAGGGTGCAAGAAGGTCGCACTGGACTAAATAGTAGAGTGCAAAAATCAAGGGTTTTCATAGGCTCTAGAGAGGTACAGTGTGAGACAGTTTGAAATCAAAGAGATTTTTGAAAAAGGACAAAAAATCTAAGTGAACTTCTAAGTCCATAGAGTCTATATGGATCTCCCACAGACTCAGAGATTGGTTGGAAATGAAAAAGAGTAGTCTAAGAGAAAATGGCCAACAAAAAACCACAAAATGAGTCATATCCCCAGTGGAGTCACCAATTTTGTTATCAGATAAATCAATATATGCGGACATTAATAGATCTCCCTAGATCCACCTAGATCTAGAACAAAACAGGACAGGACATGAAGCTTTCCCTAAGAAACTATCATTGAATTTACTATCAAAGGAGGAATGAGTTACATACGTTTATATCACTTCCTTAGGTCTTTGTTGTTCCTACTTCACTTTGGTGCTCTTGCGAGATCAGATCCAAGACAACACAAAGCAACCAAAGTGAAGATGGTAAAGTATATTCAATAACAACCTATGCATATGATCAAGGAATTATGCAATAAAATAAGAGTGATTTTATGGGAAAGGGACATGCCACTATATTATATTAAATGAAAGTAGAAGATACAACTAGATCACCTTGATGTCGCAAGCTTCCTTTCGGTGGTCCTTTTTTCTAACACACACACTTGTTCCAAACTTGCATGAAGAAGATCCACTATGGCTTGATGGACAAATGAAGGCCTCAAGCATCAATTCAAACAGGATTCCTCACACCATTCTGAATCTATTATTTCATCAATTCTCTATTCAATCTTGCTTAACCTCTTCCTTCAGAAACCTTTCATTATATAGGAGAAGGAGAGATGGTTAAAGGGATGAGGATGATCCCACTAAATCTGAGAAGTCAGTAGGATGCCAACCATGCGAATGGAAACTCATTTTCTAGAAGATCCTCTTCTAGAACCTTTATAACTTCCTCTTCCTTTTAAGCTTTGAAGTAGGTTCGCACCCTACCTATAGACAAGACTGCGAACATCTTTCACTCCAAGTATAGGGTTGCCTGGAAGAATCAGGGTTTCTCGCACCCTACAATACATGTAACCTGCGAACTCATCTTAAAAATATGTCTTGTAGAAGAGGACAACAATCACTTTTCTCAGGCAAAAGGTCCTTATGAGAGCCTAAACAAATAATTGTAGAGACATCACCAGAGTGACCAAAATAATGTGTAATAGTCGCGTCCTCAGTACCATACCAGGTCCACTAGGCCTTTACAAGCCCCATGTCTCAATTCCAGAGTTGTTTTCTCTTCCAGTCCAATATGCGCATAGGATGCACTTGCAAGACACCTTCTTGCTCCACCTGAATCACATTCCAATCGATAACATGATTAGCATCAAGTATATATTTCTTAAGAAATGAGGCATGAAATACATTATGTATAGTCATGGATGCAGGTAATGCAAACATATATGCAACTGGCCTAATCCTTTCTAGGATTTCAAATGGCCCACAAAATCTGGCTACCAACTTGGCATAGTTTCCCAGCTTCAGGGAACTTCTATTGGCTTTTACTTTCAGGAAAACATGGTCACCCACTTTAAACTCTCTGTGGGTTTTGTTTTTATCAGCATAATGTTTTCGTCTGTCTTGGGTAGCTTTCAAATTCTGCTTAATTTTTAGCATCTGTTCTTCCATTTCCTTGAGAAACTCTAGCCCAACTACTGCCCTATCAGGTGGATTATCCGAGCTCACTGGAGTATTTCACTTTCTACCATAAAGTTCTTCAAATGGGCTCATCTTCAACAATGCTTGATACCCATTGTTGTAGGCGAATTCTACCAAGTGTAGGTAGTCTTCCCATTTAGATGGTTTGCCCATCACAGACATCCTTAGTATGTATTATATCACTCAATTCACCTGCTCTGTCTTCCCATCATACTCAGGATGATAAGTTGTACTGAAGTTTAGATTCATTTTGAACCCCTTGAATAACCCTTTCCAAAAATTTGAGGTAAATTTCGGGTCTCTATCAGACACAATTGTCTTGGGAAATCCATGCAATCGTTCCACTTCCTTCATAAAAATATCATCAACATCCACTGCCTTATGAGTAGTCTTTAACAGAATGAAATGAGAAACTTTCCTAAGCTTTTCCACTACCACCATGATTGAATCATGCTTCTTGTCGGTTCTGGGCAATCCTATGATGAAATTCATTGCCATTACCTCCCACTTCCACTCAGAAATGGGTAAAGGATGCAACAATCTTGTTAGGTGCCTGTGTTCAGCTTTAACCTTCTGGCACTCCATACATTTGGCGATGTATTCTGCAATCTCTTTCTTCATACCTGGCCAAAAGTAATGGATGTTGACTGCTGCCACAGTTTTATGATATCTAGGGTGTCCAGCATAAGGCACATTATGCATTTCATGCAAAATCATAAGTTTCAAGTCCTGGACATTAGGTATATAAATTATGATCTTGTAAAGAAGTGTTCTGTCAGTTTCCAATTTATAATTCTCCACTTTCTGTGGCATCTTACCTTGCTGTAGCTTTGCTACCAAATCCATGTATGAAAAATCTGTATTTGCAGCCTCCAAAATTCTACTTTTAATATCATTTTGGTACATGTTAATGGTTGTAGCATGTAATTCATACACTCTCATGTTGAATGCATCAACCACTTTATTTTCCTTCCCTTTGATATGCTTGATATCAAAACTATACTCACAGAGAAACTCCAGCCACCTACTCTATCTAGCGTTCAAGTTTGGCTGATCAAACAAGTACTTAAGACTGTTATGGTTTGTTCTTAGTTCAAACCTCCTTCCCATGAGGTAATGTCTCCACTCCTTTAGAGCATGTACTATGGATTCCAAATCCAAATCATGAGTTGCATAGTTCCTTTCCTGCTCTTTCAACTTTCTGTATTCATAATAGATTATGAATCCATTCTGACTAAGGAATCCTCCCAGTCCTTCTTTGCATGCATCTGTGCACACCATGAAATCTTCATTTGGATCTGTGATCCTCAGGATTGGAGCACTGGTTAATAATTGCTTCAATTTCTAGAAGCTTCTCTCACAATCCTTTGTCTACTGAAATGTTTTCTCCTTCCTTTGCAAGGAAGTGATAGGGTGATCTATCTTCAAGAACCCTACAATAAAACTTCTGTAATAACCAACTAGACCCATAAAGGATCTGACTTCTGTCACGTTCTTTGGCACTAACTATTCTCTAATGGCCTCAATCTTCTCAGGATCTACAACTGTCCCTTACTTTGAAATAATATGCCCCAAGTAACGGATATTCTCCTAATAAAATGAGCACTTGCTAAACTTGGAATACAATTGGTTCTCTCTTAGCACCTGCAACACCATCCTCAAATGTTTTGCATGCTCTTCTTCTGACTTGGAATACACCAGAATGTCATGCAGGAAGACTATGACAAACTTGTCTAGATATTCCCTAAATACACCATTCATCATACACATAAAAACAACGGGTGCGTTTGAAAGCCCAAACTGCACCACTGTGAATTCGTAATGACCATACCTTGTTCTAAAGGTGGTCTTGTTGATGTCTTCATCCTTTATCCTTACCTGGTGATATCCTGACCTGAGGTCTATATTTGAAAATATCTTCGCATCCTTCAACTGATCAAAGAGGTCATCAATTCTCGATAGAGGATATTTGTTCTTTACATTTACTTTGTTCAATTGTCTGAAATCGATACACAATCTTAATGTCCCATCCTTCTTCTTCATGAGCAGGACCGAGGCACCCCAAGGTGACACACTTGGGAATATATACCCCTTCTTCAGAAGCTCTTCAAGCTATAGTTGTAGGTCTTTCATCTCCGACATACTCATTATGTAAGGTGCTTTCGACACTGTAGCTGCTCCAGGCATCAAGTTTATAGAGAAGTCAATATCTCTTTTCGAAGGTAGTTTGGGTAGCTCCTGAAATACATCTTTAAAATCCTTTAGTACTGCATTATCTCCAATATTTGAGATCTCATCCTTAGATGCTTCCTCCACATGGGCTGCAAATAATTGACAGCCTTTTTTGTAGCACTTCTTCAGCTGGATTGTTGAGATTTCTCTAATAGCAAAAACTCTGGGAATTCCTTGGATTGTTCTCTGATTCTATTTCTCATCCAGGCAAGTGAATGCCTTATTATGAAAGTCCATCCCAATTAGACATTCATAAGAACCTAAAGGAAGAACATTCAATTCAACCTTTGTGCTCAGTCCATTCATGTCCACAGGACATGACTTAACCAACTCAGTGACCTTCCTCTTGGTTCCTGTAGCCAGCTGCACTAACCAAGACTTTTGATTCTTGCTTCTCGACAAATGAAAAATTTCCACCACTCTAGGATCTATATAACTATGGCTAGACCCTAAATCAATTAAAATAGTAAATGGTTGGTTGTTAATCATACCCTCCACTTCAATCATGTGCAACTGATATTCAACTTTCTTGTTGTCCAGGGTTGCATAGATCCTTGGCATTCTTCTGCCCATGTCCTCCACTATTTCATCTTGTTGTACATTTTGGACAACTCTCACTTTATCATTTATGTGGGGGAAATTTCTGTACCTATGGTTTTATTTGCAATCCCAACATTCCATAGGTGGAGGTCTTAGCATTTTCCCACCTACTTCAACCTTCTTGGGCTCTCTAAAAGATGGTTGTCCTTGAGGACTATTTCTGAAAAGGGGTGGCTTAGTTCCCTTCTTCCTCTGATCCATCTTGAATTTATTCTTGTCTTCCCAAGCCTTTCAGAAAGTAGTCTTCTCTCTTTATTGCTCATATAAGAATTTCACTCTTCTTATCGTTTCTTCCATAGTTTTTTGGTCATCATACTGGATATTGTCCCCAATCGAAGGTGGAAGTCCACTCAAATACCTTTGAATATTGACAGTCACATCCTTGATGAATGCAACATACTTCAATAATTCCAAAAACCTTCGTTCGTATTCATCAATGGTCATACTGCCCATCTTGAGTTCAAAGAACTCTTTCATCTTTTTGTCATAGTCTCACTAGTACATATTGTAAAAATTATGGTGTTCTATTTGCGGCGTTATGGACAAAATTATCCATGTTGTCGAAAAATAGAGGAAATTTAAAAAAAAAAAAATCATATTGCCCGATAACGTTGGTATTGCCACGTTGAAGTCTCTCTTGCCACGTTGACGTCGCTCTTGCCACTTTTTCATCTCTCTTGCAATGTTTTCCACCTAGTCGTCTCTCTTGCCACGTTTGTGACATAGTCATCTCTCTTGCCATGTTTGTGAATATTGTTGTCACAATTGCAATGTTGTGGAAACTAGGTTTTCACCCTCCAATGGTCACCTTAGTATGTTGACCAAGTCAAAATACTAACAGTCACTTAGGTTTTTACAACATCAGAATTGTGACGTTATAAAATCTATAAACATGTTGCATTTGAAGGATGTTGCAACAAGTTTTCTATAATAAAAACACTTTAAAAAGGGTTTGCGGGTCTTCTCGGCGAAAAAAAAATAGGTATTTGTTTTAGTATAAGTTTGTGGGGAAGAATGTCAGGATTATCCAAGAGGAGGGCCTGTAAAGTATATTGTATATGAGGAAGATGATATTGAAGAAGAATGATGTAGATCTAGAGCAGGAAGAATATGGGTCGATAGATGAAGAAGACTGAGAAGATGAACCAGGCATAAGAGACAATCCACCAATTCTTGATGATGATATCGATGAATATATGCTAAAAAATGACATTGATGATAATGATGATATCATCAATCCTTTCAACAGTTCTTATGAACCACATGTTGATACAGATATTTCGTTGGATGATCAAGAAGAATATACAAAAGAGGACTAACACTACAAATCCTAGACCTCCATACAACCTGATCATGGATTCCATTGATTTGGAAATTTTGTTTCTTTCCAACATCATTATATTCACTATAGATTGTTTAGAGGACAATTTCTTTGCACAACAAAATTTAAAACTCATATAGTTTGGCTAACAAAACCATCATTTTTTGCAACACTACTCATATATACATAAATATAGTTTCCAAGAAACCAAAAATTAACTTTCCCCTCAGGCTTCTAAGATCAACTTGTTATGGGAAGCTTGTTTGACATACCTACAACAAACCCGACCCTCTTGTTGATTAACATGTTGAAAAATTGGTTCAATGAAGCTCAGTCTCCCTTTTTTGATCAATTCTCTGGGTTATTTCTCTTCTCGTGGATGCAACTAAGACCCCCTATGTCTCATATTTGAATAACATAGGCCACTCCTATGATGTAACAATTTTTCAACATGTTAATCAACCTAGCCAGACACATGAAGAGTTGTAACAAAACGCACAAACAACTTGGCCAAGGTTGGGTAACCAAGGGAAAGGCAAGGCGAGTTGGCAAGAGGGGCACCCAAATGCATGTTAATTGTGCATGCGAAAGGTCTCAAATACCTTCTCATGAAAGTTATGTAGTTGAAAGCTTCACTCTGAAAGGTAAAAATAGCAAAGATAAGGATGTGTTTCCTGATGGTTGGACATTGGAGACAAATACACATATCACACTTCTATGTACAGTAAATATCTCTCCACTGCAAGAGAGTCCTTTTTATGTTTGATAAAAGGCCAAGATTCAAGTTGTTGCAGAGTCAAAGTTTGCACCAAAAGAGCTAAGCGATGCATCTATAATCGGTTGTTTACCATAAAGTATGGGTTTTTTTGTAGATGATCTCCTTTTCCGTGATCACTTGGAAACTATGAAAATGGAGATGATAGAAGGCAACATTTTAGGCAAGTATGGAATTCGCCAGGAAGATTCAGAAAGGAAAATAATAGTAGTTGATGAGCCAGGATGGAATATTGACTACAATACAATGAGTGCTTCACATTTGGGATACTTTTTTTAATGTTCATGGTGGAGGGGTGGATCTTATATTTCCCATCATGAAAATGAGATAGATTATAGATATACTGCTTGTAATGACAACATTGTGTCTATTGGATTCATAATGGATTTGTAACAGTATCTACAAATGTTTCCAACTACTACAATTTCTTCGCATTTCATATCTACAAATACTTCCAACTACTACAAATCTAAGTGTCTCGGGTAGCCTGGTCTAAACACTTAGAGAATATTTCTATCTACTAAGGTTGCATCATGTAGCTCAAAACGCCCTTGTAGATCGATAACCTAGAACCTTTGTCTCATATTCTAAAATGAGTACTTAAGTGCTCTGCCCACAATCCAAATGCTAGAGCCACCAAAAATTACTCGATTGTTGAGGATTTGGGCCAAACCCCATGCACGATGTCATCTTTGGAGGTGCTCTAGACATGTACTTCATAGAGGAATGCCTTGTTATCTACGTTAGGAGCTCTAGACCCATGTGGCTCAAAGGCAACCAATTTTGATGTCATGGACATTAAGCCTCACTTACCTTACCACGTGGCCTTTCAAATCCATGTGGAGAACATGAAAATTACCATCAAATGTATTTTAAATGATGAAGGTGCTTTGACATCCATGATGTCTCTAGCCTCTTGGAAATCCATTGGCTCTCTGACCTTGTCTAAATCCATGACCATGTTTACTACATTTGATGGGCATTCTTTTAGAACCCACATGATTCTTCCCGCTTTCCCAGACCAGTTAGGTGGAAATAGTGTGGAGGTCGAGGTCGAGGTGGTTGATTCCCCTCTTGACTAAAATATACAAGGTGTAATTGGACTTAATCCATCATCACTATCCACAAACAAAAATCTTTGTGACCTATGGGAGAATAATGTTTTCCTTATCTTAATAAATGTGTATACATATGATTTATTGCAGCTCTATTGTGCATCACAAAAGATTCTATGAGATCATTATTCCCATATACCTACACAAATATCATCTCACTTGATTACCTATAACCTGCAAGATCATGAATTTTAGTCAACATCTACCATCAATACCAAACCTAATCGAAATTTGATTTCAGAAATCTTAACTGAAAACATTGAACAACAATAAAGATTCAGACAAGTGCAAGATAATATGCACTGCATGTCTTAACAAGAGGGTTAAAGCTAAGCTTTATTTTTTTCAGTTTTTTAGTATTTTCGCTATTCTTCAAAAAAGTATTTTTTTATATTGCATTTCATTTCATTTAAATTCGTGATGAAACACAATGTAATTTTTTTTCTATAAAAGACAAAATGTTTCACATAGCCCACATGAATAAAAGTCTGCTTCTGACTTATGGCACTTTTATCATGCACCAGCAAAGCCACTGGTTTGTTATCTTATATTTAAGGAAAATAAAACATTGTGGCAAATAATAGAAATAAGAACCTTTGGATTGCAAAGTGTGTGCCTCAAATTTTAAAAGCACCCATCACAAACAACAGTAAGAGGAGAAAATGTTTCAAGTTCCTCGTCGGTTGTAGACTTGTTCTTTACACCCTTCACAACCCCATCTCCTAATGGAGCAAATAGGGTGTCCACATCCTAGAAGTCTATAATAGTATCTAATATTAGTGGAATCCAATGTAAAGATAATGACCAATCTATTGCATATAATAAATGAACAATTAATTTCAACATTCCCTAATGCCTTCTATAATGTTAATATTAATATTACTCATAAGGTACACTATCAAGCTCGAGCAAAGTAGATTTTTCCATTGTGAAAGCCAAGAAGGTCATAACCTTATTTGAATGCACTGTAGAGTTTTCCACCACTTTTTAGGAACACCATGGCAATGAATCACCCACTAATGAGAAATTGTTCCTTTCATTCTCCAATGATCCACAATATGGGGACCTCATACTTCTCTATATCCTAACCCTTTGCACCATTTTCACAGTTGGATGTATGTTTTTTCTCTTCTTTACATGGTTTTCATTGTTTCTTAGGTGTAGGAATTTGAACACGTTATCATTTGGATTCAAGATCATTCACCTTCTTTTCATGGACTTCTATAAGTATTTGTCTAATCCATCATATAGGTTTAATATTTCCCTCCACATATTCATATTTAAACCTTTTTTCCAATTCAATCACCTTAGGGTCCACCTTGGTTGGAAATTGGTACTTTCACACCTATTTTAACACTTGTCCAGTGTTAGAGCCTCCCTATGATGGGTAACCCCAATTTAGAACCCTTTGTAGTTTGACATCCATCGTGAGTGTTCCCCATATAAATGAGATCCTTTATAGTCTTAGATGGAACTTGAACCTCATTCTCTTCTCTTCTCAATTCCTATCCACTCCCTTATGGGCTCCCACCTATTTTTTGTAATTTTTTGCTACACTTCACATTTTTTTTCTCACCTATTTATTATTGCTTATACAAGACTCAAAAGCTCCAAATGAATACAAAACATTGTCATTTGAGAGGGGGCTTGCATTAAGGTGTCCATCATTTACTGCACATTTATTTATCTACATGTTTTTCACCCTTATGTTTCCCTACACACTTGAGAATGGATTTTCTTAAACCTTGATACTTGTCCTCTCTCATTAACTTAACATATTATTTTATTCTTTCCAGTAAAGATAAAAGAAGAAGAAAAATTAAATAAAAATATTCATATTCCATGAATTTTCCCCATGAGTCCATGGAGGGGTCAATGTTTTGTTGATTGAAGAATGAGTATTGATTAATTTAGTTGTGTCATTCCACCTTGTCATTATAATTGTTAATTTTTGTTTACTCCACCTAAATATACAAACATATTCATTATGTTTTCCTCATTCTAACATCAATTTAGTCATCCCCCCAATGGATTTTAATTCATGATTTCTTACCTATGTCCCTCTCATATTTTATCTATGTCGATGGAAGTCTTGCATCACCCCCATTTAGGCCAAGTGTTGGTCCTTCATTATTACTCTCATTCATATTATGTTTCTTTAAGGGAATCCATCATCAGCCTCCACGTATAGAAAGGCCTCCTATACATTAATTTGAGGATCTTTGTATTGAATTATAAGGTTATGTCATTAGAATTATCCGGGTTCCCCATATTGGAACCATTCTTGTACATTTTCTACTTGCTTGTTTGAAGTTTGGGAAGAGAGATGGAGATGCTTTTGGACTCATGAGCCCTTTTGAGGAAAGAACCTTGAGCAAAGAAGGTTTAGATCTACCCATCTCATGCAAGGTAACAATGCACTATTTTCTTGTTGATTACATAATAATTTCATTTCTTTTCCCCATTTCACATTGTTGTTTCATGTCAATTATATGCAATTTTATGGAGGGGTATTAAGAAAATTATGGATTTTACCATTTTGAGCAAGTTAGTGCTAGAGTTTACCATTATAGAAAAAATTAAGATTTTATTCGCCATCTTGTGTGTAGGCTTATTTCAATATTGTTTCCCTTCTCCTTCTCTTTCAACTCAACCTAAATCTTTGAATATATTGAAAGGAATGTCTCACATGTATAATCCTTTCTCTTTCCTCTTAAACTTTAGTTTTCCATCATTTGCTTGTCTGTTTAAGAGGGTAGAATAGGTAATTCTTTTATTGTTGTTCCTTAGCATATCAATCCACTATTGTGGAATGGTTTCTACCCACTATGCTAGAATATTCCTACGACAAAATGGTGAGTCCACGAGGGAAGGCATTCTGAAATTCTTCCTTCTTTGATTGATTATTAGGGATTTTTTGGTTTTTTAACCTTTTGTATGCTTGTCAAGATTTTTTTTTCAAAAATCCATATTAGTTCTATGCATGATTGCCTTCCCTTTTGTGTTTTTAATTTTTCTAATTTTTTCTTTAGTTTCATGTATGTTTGGCCCTTTTCCATGTAATTTCATGAGGTTTTATAGGGAAGCACACACTGTTATTTTTTTTTTGATATGCATGTCCATTATTTATCCCCATTGATGAAATTTCATGTATGGAAACCATTTTTCTACACAATTTCATGATTGTAAAGAATTTTCCTACATATTTTTGGTTTTTTGGGCTTACAAAATAGGGTTAAATATTTATTTTTCATAGTGTTTTTAAGCCTTCTATATGTATTGCGTATTGATAACAGTTTTTTTAATTTCTATAATGAAAGGAAGAAAGGGAAAGGGAAAATAACATCTATAGGTTTTCATGCCCTTTTCCATTTTTTAATTTCATTTTTTACAACACTTGATTTTTTTCATTTGTGCATTATTAAGTACGAAAGGCACAACCCATCACTAAATAACAAACCTACAATTAATCTAGATTATAAAATGAATTAAACATTTATATTTTGGGTCTAGCATGCTAACATTAGTCTTAATATAGAGCCCTGGTGTTAGGTTTGGGTAGTCATTTCAAAATCCCTAAGACCATTTAAATAGGAAACTTAAAAGTTGAATAACTAGTTTTAAAGTCCTTCGTAACATTTTTGATTTCTTGGGAAGTCGTTCATAAGGGTGTACAATTGAAGGGGAAATCATTGTGAATTGGATATCACTAGAACTACCCATTATCCACACAATGGACTTAAGAAACACCTAGTTAACCCAATTCTAGTGTTTTACTATAATTTGGGTCAACATCAACTGGCACACTAGGGCTTGGTAACTTCATTCCCAAAGCCACAGATTTATGAAAGGAAACCTTAGTGGCCCTTTATTTTACTTATAAACACAAGTAAACTCACTTGTGGTATTATGGAAAGGTTCCCTTGAAAAATTCCCTTAATGACCCCCATTGGGTTCCACCACCTTTGGTGGAAATTGTTTGTGGGAAATTGAACCTATATGGTAATATTCAATAGTTGAATGGGTAGAAGGAGGCTGAAATTTCATGTTAAGAGGTATGCAATGATAATAATCGTGCCCATTCATGAAAATACTTTTATTCTTGCCCATTCATGAACTCGCACCCATTCACAAGAAGAGATAGTTGAGAGCTCGAGCTCAGGGTTAGAGAGAGCTCATGGAAGGTACAGGGGGAGAGCTCACAATATGCATGGTTAGAGAGAGCTCATGGAGGGCACTGGGAGAGAGAGAGAGAGCTCGTAGAGGGCACTGGCTAGGAGAGAGAACTTGCGAAGACAATGGTAAGTTGTTGAAAATACTTCTTTGTATCTTTTTGTTCTCTCTTCTATCCCTTTACCATTGTCAATAAGCTCCTCATTGTCAATACACACTATTGCATGCTTTCCCAGCTCCAACATGTAATCAAAGCCTCCAAACACAACATTCTTTAGAATAGAAATAGCATTAGAATGCTTTGGACTCCCAAATACAACTTTGACTTCCCTTAAAAGAAGGTCAAACTCTTTGATAAGCAAGGTTTTTCTGTCTGAGGACACATGAATGCAACCGATAGTTTGATTTTTCTAATTTTTTCTTTAGTTTCATGTATGTTTGGCCCTTTTTCGTGTAATTTAATGAGGTTTTATAGGGAAGCACACAATGTTTTTTTTTTTCGATATGCATGTCCATTATTTATCCCCTTACCATATCCTAAATTTTCCAAACTGGCACATGCCTGGAGAATACTTGCAAAGATGAATTGATCTGATTTTATATGTTCTCATTTCATTTCGCAGAAGAGGTCCAATACCTCCTCTCCAAAATTATCCTGAGCATATCCTATAAGCATTGCACTCCATAAGATCAAGTCATGTTTGGTTTCTCTTTTGAACACTTTGTGTACATACTCTATGCTACTGCACTTAGCATACATGGTAATAAGGGCACTAGTTGTAGATATATTTAACTCAAATCTAGTTTTGATTACATGGAAGTGAATCTCTTTGCCCTATTCCAGAAAACCAAGGTTTGCACAAGCCCCAAGAACACTGACAAACTTAAATATGTCCAATCTTAGGCTTAGATGATGCATTTCAGAAAAGAGTTCAAGGGCTTGCAGATCAAGTTCATTATGCACACATGCTGCAATCATTGAATTCCACAATGCCATTCTTACTATGGCCATTTCATCAAACACTTTGCATGCATAATCTACAATCCTAGATTTTTCATACATTGTAACAAGAGTACACCCCACAGAAACATCTGACTGAAATCTAGTTTTAGCAATGTGATCATGCAACTCCCTCCCCTGATCGACAACTGCAAGTCTCGCACAAACTCCTAGAATGCTAGCAAGTGTAAATTCCCCAAGCTTGACCCATGTTCGATGCATTAGGCCAAAACAATCCATTGCCTCTTCATAATATCCATTCTTACTATACCCTACAATCATTATATTCCATGACACTAAATTCCATTCAAGCATTCTCTCAAACACTTGGCGTGTATTCTCCACACTTCCACATTTTGCATACATGTTGATTAGGTGATTGCTCATAGCGATACATGGCTCGAACCCACTATCAATCATGTGTTGATGGACTCTTCTACCATATTCCAGAGACCTACTGTCAATGCATTTAATTAATACGAAACGAGTATAGCTATTGGTTTCCACTTGCATTTTGAATGGGTTCATCAATTGGTTATCCATTGTCAATCCATTCAAGTTCTGATTGTTCCTGTACCAAATCTCATCACCCTTTTGTTGGGGTATTTGTTAAGCCATAATATTGGCTCATTACCCCTTAATTGGGGCATATTACATTCGTAATGTTATTTTATTTATATCATCTTTATTCCATTAATTGTAATTATACCTCCTAGTCTCCTATATATACCAAGGAGACATTTTCATTTGGAATCATCTTGTACTTGAACATTTATGTGGGGTAAAAGGAGGTTTCCCACTTGAATAGGCTTATTATATGAAATTATCTCTTTTTCAAGGCATTGATTACTTATTCTGAGGTTTTTCTATGCTATATTGATATTTGGTTCTTAACATATGGTATCAGAGCTCAAGGTCTTCGGGTTTCACTGCTACATCTGAGACACCGTGGAATTTTCACTATAACATTTTTTCTACAACAATTTAGAAGGAATGTCTTGGAGGATATTTAGTAGAGTAATCAAGGTACATTGGTTTAAAATTTCAGCTCCTGAGGTTGTATACTTTCGGAGATACAACCTTTGTAAGATAGGGTTCTGGAATCATCCTGAATTGAGTCATTGCGGAATATTCTTTATAAAAAAAATTATGTTACGTTTCATACCCAAAACTCTAGAGGATATTCTCAGAAATTAGTAAGGTATCTGTGGTATAAATTCTAGCTTCTTGGTCATCTTAAATTTGTACATACACCTTGTGGAAGATAGGGTATTTGACTAGTCCTATTGACTAGTCTCAAGAAGGTGTTCCGGGTAAAACAATCATAAATTCTTCCTAGAGTATCAAAAGTGAGTGAGACTAGTTGTATTGGATATTGGACAGATCGTAGTAGTTCTAGTACGAGTTTCAGAATTTCATATCAATCATTTTGTGTTGGGCACACTATACAACTGAGATCTCCTGGAAAGACCAAAAATCAGCAAGTTGTGGGGAAGTTACCGTAAATTCCACTTGGCACATCCAATTTTTATTAGACCTATGGCATTGAAGAGAAGAAATATCAGAGACCTACAAAAAATAAAAGTTCATACTCAGAAGGGCCGAAATTTTGGAGATACAATAAAAGGAAGATTGTCTAGCAGAACCACCTCAAAATCAAGGCTTAAAGTGAAACTTGGCCAACATGCCACCAAAAAAGGGAACTTCTACACCAAATAAGCCTCCAAACGATCCTACTTGGACTCTTGATGAAGGTGAAGAAATGCGTAGGGACATAAATGATTTACAACCAAAGATGAACTACAAGAGATGATGGATTCAATGGAAGCTAAATTGGATACTAAGATGGATGGTTTAAAAGGGGAGATCATGGAAGGATTGAAAATTTTCCTAATAGAGAGGACACCTGAAAGTGAAAATGTATCCCATGAAATTCATGATGAGGACACAAGGAAGGTGAATCAAGAATGGAGAAACTCCAACTTTGGTTTGAATACCAACCATGTTCCTAAGATCGATATGAGGAAGTTTGATGGAAAGGACTCAATCACATGGATACCTCAGATGGAGCAATTATTTGATCTACATAATGTGCCACATACATAAAAGGTATGAATTGCTTCTTTATATTTAGAACCCAATCAATTTGTATGGTATCCATGGCTTTGTTCTCTCAAATCACTCGTCACTTGGACAATTTTCATGGAAGAAATGATAGCACACTATGAGGATACAAGGAACAATACCATCTTTAGCCAATTGATAAATCTCAAGAAAAAGGGTTCAGTTACCGAGCACATTGAGAACTTCCAAAGATTGAATATAAAGGTAACATATATTCTATATGAGCACTTTATTGATGTATTCATAGGAACTTTAAGGGATAACATTCAACATGAGGTTCACCTTTGGGAACCCAAATCATTGGAGAATGAATTTAAGGTGGCAAGAAATGTTGAAAGTAAGAATATGGTTATGGCTACTAGAAGGACCAATCCTAACATCTATAGAGAGAATAATGCTCCTTCTTATAAAACACCTCAACCTACAAGGTTGACACCTCAACAATTGGAGGAAAGAAAAGAAAAAGGTTTATGCTTTAATTGTGATAGCAAGTACAATAAGGGACATAAGTGTGGTGAGAAGAAATTATTCTACATATATTGTGAAGAGG